>JAEOAE010000606.1:0-30328 GCA_036365155.1 Meriones psammophilus
CAGCGGTCTGCAGTAACCACCCGTTGAACACCCAACCCCTCCTGGGACACGTCCCACTCAGGGCCCTCCGGTCCCGAGGATAGTCCCCTCCCCCATCCCGCTGACTTGATCCTGCGGCCAGACCACAGCAGGAAGTGCAGCGGAGCTCACGCCCCAAGCGGCCGGAGCTCAATAACCCCAGAAACCTCCTCACAGGAGGAGCGCAGGCCCAATCACAGAATTCCAACTACTGAGCGCTAACCACAGAGACTCAGATCCACAATACAATTCTTCCTGGATACCAAAGCCCGCTAAAGCTCAGTGCCTGGGACCCAAGACGGGCGGAGGCAGGGCTCCAGACCCCCGCAGCCCCAGCCGCAGCGGAGAGCAGTAACGGCCTGCTGAACGCCACCACTCAGAGGAGAACACACCCAACCTAGAGCCCTCGCTGAGCTCTTAACCCAGCGGAACACACTTCCCACTACCACCACCACCCAGCTCTACAGGAGTGCACGCACCCTAAAATCCACCCGCCAGAGCGCACGCCCAATACAGTGCTAGCCACAGAGACTCAGACCCACAGTACAACCCGTCCCAGATCCCAAGTCTGCAAGTGGCAGCACGGACTACACAGGGCTGCCCAGCCAGTGACTGTACGGGCCATCCACCCCTCAGTGGCAGAAAACCAGCTGAATAGACACTAAAGACCAGCAGACCGGTAAAATCAATACGCCGACGCATTCTTCAACAGCGCTTGCGATCCCTTAGCGCCTGCAACAACTTCAGTGCCTGCAAAGCACCCCTCTCACACACTGAAGGCCTCTTCATTCACCAACACCCTGTCCCTTAGGACACACCCACAAGCACACGCTCAAACACACGCTACCCCACATTTGCCCTTCTGCGCCTGTAACTTTCCTTCTACAGGTATAGCTGAATAACCAACGCACACACTGAAACCACTAGACCTCACTAGACCTTCATTTTCCTGAAAAATTCTCCAGATACCAGAGAAAAACCAGTCTGACCTGCAGAATCCAGGAACAGACAGTGTACACGACAGATAACCAAATGGCCAGAGGGCGCGAAAGAACACAACCAACGCAAATCATGATATCATGGCTTCACCGGCAACCTCCAAAATTATTGGACACTCCAACTCAGCAGAAACAGAAAAAAAAATGATTTTAAAGCTATGATTATCCAGTTATTTGAGGCACATAAAGAGGAAACAAACAAATCTCTCAGAGAAATAGTCATAGAGATTCAAACAGTTAAAGAGGATACAAAAAAATCCCTTAACTTGATTTGGCCTCCCAAATAGAAACAAAGACAAACGAGGTGAACGAAGAAGCTCTTAAAGAAATACATGCAAATAGAGCCAAACAATTGAGGCAGAAGCAGAGGCACTAAGAGAGAAACAAACAAAAAAATACAGTCCATCTTGGAGACACAGGAATCCACACTCAAACAGATGAAGGAAATGTTGCAAGACATGAAAACAGAATTAGAATCAATAAAAAAAACACAAACTGAGAAAACCCTGGAACTGAAGAACTTAGAGAAAAGAGAAGGAATCTCAAAGGTAAGCATCACTAATAGAATTCAAGAGATGGAAGAGAGAATCTCAGGTGCTGAAGATACACTCACAGAAATTGATACGTCCCTCAAAGCAAAAAATAAAATCAGAAAAATCCCAAACACAAACCATCCAAGAAATCAGGATGCCATAAAAGGCAAAATATAAGAATAATAGGAATTGAAGAAGAAGAGGAGTCAGGTTACAAGGTCCAGAAAATATTTTCAAGAAAATCATAGAAGAAAATTTTCCCAACCTAAAGAAAGAGATGTCCACAAACATACAAGAGGCCTACAGAACACCAAATAGGCTAGACCAGAGAAGAAACTCCTCACGCCACATCATAGTCAAAACACTTAATCTACAGAACAAAGAAAAAGATACTAAAAGCAGCAAGGGGAAAAAGGCCAAGTAACATATAAAGGCAAACCTATCAGAATCACTCCAGACTTCTCATCAGAAACTATGAAAGCCAGAAGAGCCTGGGGAGAGATCATGCAGGCCCTAAGGGACCACAGGTGCCAACCTAGACTACTTTACCCAGCAAAGCTTTCAATCAACATAGATGGAGAAAATAAAATATTCCACGACAAAACTAAATTTAAGCAATATTTGAACAGCAACCCAGCCCTACAGAAGATACTAGAAGGAAAATTCCAATCCAATGAAAACAAATACACCCAAGAAAACATAGGTTAAAGATATTTTCCAACAAAAGTCAAAAGCAAACAAGCAATGATCCACAGTAACATCGCCAACTACACAATAATAGGAAATAACATTCAATGGTCATTAATATCTATCAACATCAATGGACTCAACTCTCCAATAAAAAGACACAGACTAACAGAATGGGTGCGGAAACAGGATCCAACAGTCTGCTGCATCCAAGAAACACACCTAAGCAACAAAGATAAACATTACCTCAGAGTAAAAGGCTGGAAAACAGTTTTTCAAGCAAATGGACCCAAAAACAAGCAGGAGTGGCTATCCTATTATCTAATAAAATAGATTTTCAACCAAAACTAATCAAAAAAAAGACATAGAGGGCACTACATTTTAATCAAAGGAAAAATTCACCAAGAAGACATCACAATTCTAAACATCTATGCCCCAAATACAAGAGCACCCACATTCATAAATGAAACATTATTAAAGCTTAAACCACACATTGATGGCAATACCCTAATAGTGGGTGACTTCAACACCCCTCTCACACCAAGGGACAGATCAACTAGACAGAAACCAAATAAGGAAATAAAAGCACTTACAGAGTCCCTAAATCAAATGGACCTAATAGACGCGTCTACAGATCTTTCCACCCAAACTCAAAAGAGTATACCTTCTTTTCAGCACCTCATGGAACCTTCTCCAAAATAGACCATATAGTTGGTCACAAAGCAAGCCTCAACAGATATAAAAGATTGAGATAATCCCTTGTATTCTATCGGACCACCATGGACTAAAGCTGGACATCAACAACAATGGAAACAACAAAAAGCCGACACGCACATGGAAACTGAACAACTTGCTACTCAATGACAGCTGGGTTAAGGAAGAAATAAAGAAAGAAATTAAAGACTTCTTAGAATTCAATGAAAATGAAGGCACAACATACCCAAATTTATGGGACACATTGAAAGCGGTGCTCAGAGGAAAATTTATAGCACTAAGTGCCTTCAAGAAGAAATTTATAACATCACATACAAGTAACTTAATGGCCCAACTGAAAACCCTAGAAAAAAAAGCAGATACACCCAAGAGGAGCAGAAGGCTGGAAATAATCAAACTCAGGGCTGAAATCAATCAATTAGAAACAAATAAAACTATTCAAAGAATCAATGAAACAAAAAGCTGGTTCTTTGAGAAAATCAACAAGATAGACAAACCCTTAGCCAAGCTAACTAAAAGCAGAGAGAATCTATCCAAATCAGCAAAATCAGAAATGAAAAGGGGGACATAACTACAGACACTGAAGAAATTCAAACAATCATTAGGTCATACTACAAAAGCCTATACATACAAAATTTGAAAATTTAAACGAAATGGACAATTTTCTTGATAGATTCCATCTACCAACATTAAGTCAAGATCAGATAGAAAGACTGAATAGACCTATATCCCCCAAGGAAATTGAAACAGTCATTCACAGCCTCCCTCCAAAAAAGCCCTGGGCCAGATGGTTTCAGCTCAGAATTCTACCAGACCTTCAAAAAGTGCTAATACCAATTCTCCTCAAACTATTCCACAAAATAGAAACAGAAGGAACATTACCAAACTCATTCTATGAAGCGACAGTTACCTTGATACCCAAACCACACAAAGACCCAACAAAAAAGAGAACTTTAGACCTATCTCTCTTATGAATATTGATGCAAAAATACTCAATAAAATACTTGCAAAACCGAATCCAAGAACACATCAAAGATATCATCCATCATGACCAAGTAGGCTTCATCCCAGGCATGCAAGGGTGGTTCAACATAATGGAAATCCATCAATGTAATCCACCACATAAACAAACTGAAGGAGAAAAACCACATGATCATCTCCTTGGATGCCGAAAAAGCATTTGACAAAGTCCAACACCCATTCATGTTTAAAGTATTGAGAGATCAGGATACAAGGAACATACTTAAACATAGTAAAGGCAATATACAGCAAGCCTACAGCCAACATCAAACTCAATGGAGAGAAACTTAAATCAATCCCACTGAAATCAGGGACAAGACAAGGCTGCCCACTCTCTCCATATCTCTTCAACATAGTACTTGAAGTCTTAGCCAGAGCAATAAGACAACTAAAGGAGATCAAGGGGATACAAATCGGAAAGGAAGAGGTCAAAGTGTCACTATTCGCAGATGATATGATAGTATACATAAGTGACCCCAAAAATTCAACCAGAGAACTCCTTCAGCTGATAAACACCTTCAGCAAAGTGGCTGGATACAAAGTCAACTCAAAAATCAGAAGCCCTCCTGTATACCAAAGACAAAAGGGCCGAGAAAGAAATTAGGGAAACAACACCCTTCACAATAGCCACTAATAACATAAAGTACCTTGGGGTGACACTAACCAAGCAAGTGAAAGACCTGTTTGAGAAAAACTTCAAGTCTCTGAAGAAAGAAATTGAAGAAGATCTCAGAAGATGGAAAGATCTCCCGTGCTCATGGATTGGTAGGATTAACATTGTGAAAATGGCCATCCTGCCAAAAGCAATCTACAGATTTAATGCAATTCCCATCAAAATACCAACTCAATTCTTTTCAGACCTTGAAAAAAAAAGATTCTCAGCTTCATATGGAGAAAAAAAAACCTAGAATCTCCAAAACAACCCTATACAACAACAGATCATCTGGAGGTATCTCCATTCCCGATCTCATGCTGTACTACAGAGCAATAGTAATAAAAACTGCATGGTATTGCATCAAACAGAAAGGAGGATCAATGGAACCGAATTGAAGACCCAGAAATAAACGCACGTACCTATGAATACTCAATTTTTGACAAAGCAGCCAAAACCACTCAATGGAAAAAGATAGCATCTTCAACAGATGGTGCTGGTCTAATTGGATGTCTACATGCAGAAAAATGAAAATAGATCCACATTTATCACCCTGCACAAAACTAAAGTCCAAGTGGATCAAAGACCTAAACATAAAACCAGATACGCTAAATCTGTTAGAAGAAAAAGTAGGGAACAACCTAGAACTCATTGGCACAGGAGACAACTTCCTGAACAGAACTCCAACAGCACAGGCTTTAAGAGCAACAATCAATAAATGGGACCTCATGAAACTGAAAAGCTTCTGTAAAGCAAAGGACACCGTCATCAAAACAAAACGACTGCCTACAGATTGGGAAAGAATCTTCACCAACCCTCTATCTGACAGAGGGCTAATATCCAGTATATATAAAGAACTAAAGAAGCTGAAAAGCAGCAAAACAAGTAAACAAATTAAAAATGGGGAACGGAGCTAAACAGAGAATTCTCTGTAGAGGAATATAGAATGGCAGAGAAACACTTAAAGAAATGCTCAACGTCATTAGCCATTAGGGAAATGCAAATCAAAACGACCCTAAGATTTCACCTTACACCCATCAGAATGGCCAAGATGAAAAACACAAATGACAGCACATGTTGGAGAGGTTGTGGAGAAAGGGAACCCTCCTCCATTGCTGGTGGGAATGTAATCTGGTACAACCACTTTGGAAGTCAATCTGCGCTTTCTCAGACAATTAGGAATAGCGCTTCCTCAAGATCCAGCTATACCACTGCTAGGCATATACCCAAAGTTTGCTCAAGTACACAATAAGGACATTTGCTCAACCATGTTTGTAGCAGCTTTATTTGTACTAGCTCAGTATCTGAGTGGGTACCCTAATAAGGGGAACAGGGACTGTTTCTGACATGAACTCAATGGCTGCTCATTGACTCTCCCAAACCCCAGAGGGAGGAACAGCCTTGCTAGGCCACAGAAGGGGACATTGCCTCTAGTCCTAAAGATACCTGATAAGATAGGTTTAGATGGAAGGGGAGAACTATCAGTGCACTTGGAAAGGGGCAGGGAGGAGATGATGGAGGGAGGGTGGAAATGGTAGGGATGAAGGAGGGGGCTACAGCTGGGATACAAAGTAAATAACCTGTGATTAATATAAAAATAAAAATTATAAAAAAAGAAAAAGTTTAGAAGGATTTCTGGTGATTAGAAGAAAACAAAACAAAAAAAAAACAAAAAACAAACAAACAAAACAAAACAAAAAAAAACAACAACAAAAAAAAAAAAAAAAAAAAAAAAAAAAAAAACCAAAAACCAGTTTCATCACAAACTTGGGAGGTAGTTCTTGTCCAGCAAAAAAAGTCAGTTCCATTTTATTTTTTTCTGACAAAAGAGGCCCATGTTCCTCCATTGACCTATGGCTCCTATCAGGATATCAACACCCCTGCTTGGCTTTCAGGTTCCTTCAAGGGGAAGTTAATTTTCTTTTATACATTTTATTTGTGAAACTCTGAACTCCCACCTAGATTTCAGTTCCTTACCAAGAATCCTCATGTGCTTCTATACTATGCTAACTCCAAAATATTCTAGAAATGCCAGCCCCAACTTTTCTTCGGTGAGGGTACAGCTTGAATTGCAGTGGGGACCGCAGTGTATTGGAGAAACCATGGTCGTTAGAAGAACACCAAGTAGAGCTGTAGCTGTGGATAGAGCTTCCTAATTCTGGGAGTTAAACTCTGTGAATGCAGAACAGGACACATGGAGCTGCCTGGGAATTCTGGAGCCCAGAAGATCTGCAGTTACAGATGTTAGATACTAAGCTCTTTACACCGTTGAATTCAGTTTTAGTATTATTCTGACAGCGCCATTTCTCTAGCTTTTGAAGTGAGAGAGTAGGACTTATGTTTTGTATGAGTTTGCAGCTGAGAGACTCTGAACTTGTAAAGCAACATTGAACTTGTAAGCATAAGTTAAACATATAAGTTGGAATTTAAATTTCTGAAATTATTGGAACTCCCTGTACTATTGTTTATATTGTGCCATTAAGATACTAATATGAAATTTGGGGATGAACAAGAAAAGAAAGTCATGGTTTACTAAAAGATATTTGTGTGTCAATTTGACACCAGATCAATTGCGCTGGTTTTTGTTTGTATGTTTGTTTCTTTGTCAGTGTGAAACAAACTTGAACATGTCTGGTGAAAGGGAATTTTAAATGGGACAATCATTAGACTGGCCTTTAGGCAACTCTGGAGGGCATTTATTTTGATTGACAATTGATATGGAGGGTCCAGATATGTGTAGTAGTGCCACACCCCTGCAGTTGGTCCTGGAATTTGTAAAATGGGGTTGAACAATCCATCAGCTGCATTCCAGTAAGCAGTACTCTCCACAGTATCTGCGACAGTTCCTGCCTCCAGTTTCTTGCTCTTGATTTCTGGCCCTGACTTCCCTTCCAGGCAGGACTGTAAATGTCAGCTGAAATAAAGCCTTGAACCCCCACATAGGTTTTAACCATAATGACTTATCACAATAGACACATAGTAAGACAAAGGAAGCTGCAGTGATTGTTTATTGATTTGAATTTTTCTAATGCTCAAATGTGTAAGTACTGTAAATAAAACAAGAATTTTAGATGCAAGACAGCTATAAGCTGTCTTTTATTCTATTTTATATATACATATTATTCTAATTTATATATACATATTATTCTAATTATATATATATGGCTTAAAATTCTACTTTACTTTGGGTGCTTTTCACTGTAACTCCCTTAAACCATCAACCACCAACCTTAAATAGGAGAGAGAAAATTTAGTGGGTAGAGGGGGCTCAGACCTCTTTATTTCCCCAGGCTAGTTAGGGCCAAAGGTTCTTTTAGGGCTTTATATAAATCTCTGTCAACTGCAGAGACAACTAGCAGGCTCCTCTACATCTCTGTGCACCTAATTGTTTCTCTATGTCTGTTCCAAATTACCGCAAAGTCTCTGGTCTCTCTAAAATGCTATGAGTCACAAAGTCTCTTTCTCAGACTCATATTTAGACTCACAGAGGACTAGAACACAGCCCTCTTTATTCTGCACTCAGAAAGCCATTACCTGCTGACATACCCCAAACTAGACAATTAACTGCTCTGAACAAACTGTAGTCCAACTAACATCCCACACTTGGGATGCCAAAAGCACACACACACACACACACACACACACACACACACACACAAGCTAACATCTTCAAAAATTGTGCTGGTCTAACTGGATATCTACATGTAGGAAAATGCAAATAGAACCACATTGATCACCCTGTACTAAACTGAAGTCTAAGTGGATACAAGACCTCAATATAAGACACATCATCCCCTTTAATAGGAAAAATGGGGAAGAGCCTGTAATTCATTGGCACAGGAGACAACTTCCTGAACAGAATACCAACAGCACAGGCTCTAAAATCAACAATCAATAAACCCCACGAAACTGAAAATTTCTGTAAAGCAAAGGACACTGTCCTCACAACAAAACCACAACCTACAGATTGGGGAAGGATCTTCACCAACTCTATATTTGATAAAGGGCTAATATCCAGAATATATAAAGAACTCAAGAAGATAAGCAGCAACAAATCAATTAATCCAATTAAAAAATGGAGTCCAGAGCTAAACAGAGAATTCTCAATAGAGTAATATTGAATGGCAGAGAAACACTTCAAAAAATGCTCAACATCCTTAGCTTTCAGGGAAATGCTAATCAGCATGACCCTGAGATTTCACCTCATACCCACCAGATTGGCTAAGGTCAAAAACCCAATTGACAACACATGCTGGTGAGGATGTGGAGAAAGGGGAACCCTCCTTCATTCCTGGTGGGAAGGTAAAATTGTACATCCACTTTGGAAATCAATTTGGTGTTTTCTCACACAATTAGGAGTAGTGCTAGCTCAAGATCCAGCTCTATACCCCTTAGGCATATATCCAAAAGATGCTCAAGTATACACCAAGGTCATTTGTTCAACCATGTACGTAGCAGGTTTACTTGTAATAGCCAGAAGCTGGAAATAATCCAGATGTCTCTAGTTGAGGCATGGATACAGAAATTGTGGAACATTTACAAAATGGAATACTGCTCAGCAATTAAAAGCAAGGAAAACATGAAATTTGCATGCAGATGATGGCAACTAGAAAAGATCATCCTGAGTGAGGTGTCCCAGCAGCCAAAAGTCACACATGATATATACTCACTTATCAGTATATCTTAGAAATATAATATAGTATAATCATACTAAAATCTGCACACCTAAAGAAGCTAATCAAGGAGGACCATGGGTGAGATGAACAATCCTCATTCAGAAAGGCAAATGGGATGGACATAGGAAGAAAACATGTAACAGGACCAGAACCTACCACAGAGAGACTCTGAAAGACACTACCCTGCAGGGTTTCAAAGCAGAGGCTGATACTCATAAACAAACTTTGGGAAAAGTGCAGGCAATCTTGTGAAAGAAGGAGAAAAGAGAAAAATTCAAAGATTCGGGGGTCGGGTGGAGACAGGAGCTTCACAAGAGAGAGAGAGAGAAAAAAATCTGGGAACAGTCAACTTTTCTGAGATGATACTCCAAACAAGGACCACTTATGGAGATAACATAGAACCCCTGCACAGGTGTAGCCAATGGCAGCTCGGTGACCAAGTGGGTTCCCTTCTAAGGGGAATAGAGACTGTCTCTGACATGAACTCAGTGGCCTTTTTTTTGATCATCTTCCCCTGAGGAGGGTGCAGCCTTACCAGGCCACAGAGGAAGACAATGCAGCTACTCCTGATGAGACCTGATAGACTAAGTTCATATGGAAGGGGAAGAGGACCTCCCCTATCAGCACACTGATTTTAGAAGAAGGAGAAGACGAACAAGTATAGCAAGAGATGGTGGAATTGGGAGAATAACAGGGAGGGGGCTCCAGTTGGGATACAATGTGAATTAACTGTAATTAATAATAAAAAAAAGTAAAAAAATTAGAAAACGTACAAAGAAACCAGATTTCTATTACAATTCTTGTTTTTAATTGATGAAATTTTAATTGGTTGATGGAAGTTCAGCAAACAGGACAATACTCATTATTTCATAAACAGAAATTTTGTAGATTTTATTAAATCACTAGAGTTTGCCTTTTCTTTCTTTTTCTTTTTTTATTATTATTTATTACACTTTATTCAATCTGTAACCCAGCTGTAGCCTGTAACCCTTCAGTTGTGTCCTCCCAAACCCACCCTCCTTCCATCTTCTTTTGCAATGCCACTCTTGAGTCCACTGATAGAGAAGGTCCTCCTCCCCTTCTCTATGACCCAAGTTTATCAGGTGTCTTCAAAACTGGTTGCATTGTCTTCCTCTGTGTCCTTCCTCTTGATTAGTTTCTCTAGGTGTACATATTTTAGTAGGTTTATCCTCTATTATATGTCTAATATCCACTTATGAGTGAATATACACCCTGTGTGTCTTTCTGCTTCTGGGATACCTCACTCAAGATGATCTTTTCCAGTTCCCACCATTTACCTGAGAATTTCTTGATTTCCTTGTTTTTATTGCTGAGTAATATTGCATTGTGTAGATGTACGACAATTTCTGTGTCCATTCCTCAATTGAGGATCATCTGGGCTGTTTCCAGCTTCTTTTTTATTATAAAAAGGGCTGCCAAAAACATGGTTGAGCAAATATCCTCGTTGTATTCTTGAGAGTCTTTTGGATATATAGCTAGGAGTTGTATAGCTGGATCTTAAGGAGGTGCTATTCCTAATTGTGTGAGAAAGTCCAGATTGATTTCCAGATTGGTTGTACAAGTTTACATTCCCACCAACAGTGGCAGAGGGTTCCCTTTTCTCCACTTCCTCTCCAGCATGTGTTGTCAGTTGAGATTTTTTTAAATTTTTATATGAATTATACTATTTAATATGTATCCCAGCTGTAGCCCCCTCCCTCAATCCCTCCCAATTACACTCTCCCTCCCTCAACTCCTGCCTGCTCCTCTTTAAGTCCACTAATAGGGACATCCTCTTCCCCTTTCATCTGACCCTAGCTTATCAGGTCTCCCCAGGACTGGCTGCAATGTCCTCCTCTGTGGCCTACCTAGGTTGTTCCTCCCACGGGAGGTGGGGAGGTAAAAGAGTTAGCCACTGAGTTCATGTCAGAGACAGTCCCTCTTCCCCTTACTAGCACACCCACTTAGATAGTGAGCTGCCATGGGCTATGTCCAAGCAGGGGTTCTAGGTTATATCCATGCATTTACCTTGGTTGGAGAATTGGTCTCAGAGAGGAGCCCTATGTCCTGACATATTTGGTCCTTGTGGAGCCCCTGTCCTCTCCAGGTCTGACTAACTCTCCCTTCTTTCATATGATTCCCTGCATTCTACCCAAATTTTGGTTATGAGTCAGCATCTGCTTTGGTACACTGCTAGCTCACTTGAGTCTTTTATCTTAGCCATCCTGATTGGTGTAAAGTGAAATTTCAGGGTCTTTTTGATTTAGATTTCCCTGATGACAAAGGACATTGGACATTTCTTTAAGTGTTTCTCTGCCATTTGCTATGCCTCTATTCAGAATTCTCTGGCTCTTATCCCATTTTGTAATTGAATTGATTTGTTGCTGTTTAACTTCTTGAGTTCTTTATATATTCTGGATATTACCCCTCTGTCAGATATAAGTTTGGTGAAGATCCTTTCTCAATCTGTTTTATTTTGATAACAGTGTACTTTGCTTTACAGGACCTTTTCAGTTTCATGAGGTCCCATTTATTGATTGTTACTCTTAGAGCCTGTGCTGTTGGAGTTCTGTTCAGGAAGTTGTCTCCTGTGCCAATGGGTTCAAGGCACATTTTTCTTCTCACAGGTTTAGTGTGTCTGGTTTTATACTGAGGTCTTTGATCCACTTGGACTTTAGTTTCCTTTATGGTGATACTAAGACATCTATTTGCATTTTTCTACATGAGACATCCAGTTAGACCAGCACCATTTGTTGGAGATACTATCTTTTTTCCATTGAATTATTTTGGCATCTTTGTCAATATCCGGTGTCCATAAGTGTGTGGGTTTATTTCAGGGTCTTCTATTTGATCCCACTAATTCACCAGTCAGTATGTATGCCAGGAACAAGCCGTTTTTAGTATTGATGCTCTATAGTACATCTTGAGATCAGGGGTGGTGATACCTCCAGATGATCTTTTATTGTAGTGAATTGTTTTAGTAATTTTGGGTTTCTTATTATTTCAAATGAAGTTGAGAATTTTTCTCTCAAGATTTATAAAGAATTGTGTTAGTAATTGGATGGGAATTGCATTGAATCTGTAGATTGCTTTTGGTAAGATGGTGAATTTTGTTATGTTAATCCTGCCAAGACATGAGCATGGGGGATCTTTCCATGTTCTGATATCTTCTTCTAAATCTTTCTTCAGAAACTGGAAATTTTTTTTTCATATAAGTTTTTTACTTGCTTGGTTATGTTCACAAAAAGGTACTTCATGTCCTTTGTGGCTATTGTGAAGGGTGTTGTTTCCTTAATTTCTTTCTTACCATTTTTGTCTTTTGTATATAGGAGGGCTACTGAATTTGAGTAAATTTTGTATATAGCCACTTTGCTGAAAGTGTTTATCAGCTGTAGGAGTTCCATGGTAGAATTTTTGGACTCACTCATGTATACTATCATATCATCTGCAAACAGTGATAATTTGACTTCTTCCTTTCTGATTTGTCACCCCCTGATCTCCTTTAATTGTCTTATTGCTCCAGCAAGGACTTCAAGATCTATGATAAATTGATATGGTGAGAGTGGGCAGCCTTGCCTTGTCCCTGATTTCAGTGGTATTGCTTTAAGCTTCTCTTCACTTAGTTTGATGTTAGCTATAGGCTTGCTGTATATTGCCTTTATTATGTTCAGGTATGTGCCTTTTATCCCTGATCTCTCCAAGACTTTAAAACTGAATGGATGTTGGATATTGTCAAATGCTTTTTTAGTATCTAAGGAGATTATCATGCCTTTTCTTTCAGTTTGTTTATATGCTGGATCACAGGGATGGGTTTTCATATGTTGAACCACTCCTGCATACCTGGGATGAAGCCTACTTGGTCATAGTGGATGATATCTTTGATGTGTTCTTGTATTCATGTTGCAAGTATTTTGTTGAGTATTTTTGCATCGATGTTCATAAAGGAGATTGGCTGAAATTATCTTTCTTTGTTGGGTCTTTGTGAGGTTTAGGTACAAAGGTAACTGTGGCTTCACAGAATGAGTTTGGTAGTGTTTCTTCTGTTTCTATTTTGTGGAATAGATTGAACAGTGTTGCTGTTAGCTCTTCTTTGAAGGTCTGTTAGAATTCTGCACTGAAATCATCTGGCCCTGGGCTTTTTTGGATGGTAAACTTTTAATGCCTGTTTCTATTTCCTTAGTGGATATAGGACTGTTTAATTGATTTACCTGGTCTTGATTCAGCTTTGGAAAGTGGAATTGAATCAAGAAAATTGCCCATTTCCTTTAGATTTTCAAATTTTGTTGTGTATAGACTTTTGAAATAAGGCCTAATGATTTGTTAGATTTCTTCAGTGTCTGTTATGTTCCCCTTTTCATTTCTGATTTTGTTAACCTGGATAGTGTCTGTTTGCCTTTTAGTTAGTTTGGCTAAATGTTTGTCTATCTTGTTGATTTTCTCAAAGAACCAGCTCTTGGTTTCATTGATTCTTTGAATTCTTTTATTTCTTTCTAATTTATTGATTTCAGCCCTGAGTTTATTTCCAGCTGTCTATTCCACTTTGCATTTTGGTATGAGTTTTTTTTTTTTTTTTTTTTTTCTGGGACTTTTTGTGAGCCATTAAGTTACTTGTATGAGATGTTTCGAATTTCTTCTTGAAGGCACTTAGTGCTATTAACTTTCCTCTTACCACTGCATTCATTGTGTCCCATAAGTTTGGGTATGCTATGCCTTCATTTTCATTGAGTTCTAGGAATACTTTAATTTCCTCATTTATTTCTTCCCTGACCCAGCTGTCATTGAGTAATGAGTTGTTCATTTTCCATATGTGTGTAGGGTTTTTGTGATTTCTGTTGTTGTTGAGGTCCAGCTTTAATTCATGATGATCAGATAGGATACAAGGGATTATTGTAATCTTGTATCTGTTGAGGCTTGATTTGTGACCAACTCCAAGGTCTATTTTGGAGAAGGTTTCATGAGGTGCTGAGAAGAAGGTAAAGTTTTTTGTGTTTGGGTAAAAGGTTCTATAGATGTCTGTTAGGTCCATTTTTTTTTTTTTAATGACCTGTGTTAGAGTTATTGTTTCTTTGTTTAATTTTTGTTAACCTGTCCTTTGTTGAGAGTGTAGTGTTGAAGTCTGCCACTACTAATGGGTGGGGATCTATGTGTGGTTTAAGTTTTATTAATATTTCTTATACAAATGTGGATGCCCTTGTATTTGGGGCATAGATGGTTAGGATTGTGATGTCTTCCTGGTGGAATTTTCCCTTGATGAGAATGAAGTGTCCTTCCCCATCTTTTTTTTATTAATTTTGGTTGAAAGTCTATTTTATTAGATATTAGAATAGCTAATCTTGCTTGCTTCTTAGGTCTATTTTCTTGCAAATCAGTCTTCCAGCATGTTACTCTCAGGTAATATCAATATCTACCTTTGTGACTTAGGTGTGTTTCTTGTATGCAACAGATTGTTGGGTCTTGTTTATGCCTCCATTCTGTTAGTCTGTGTCTTTTTACTGGAGAATTGAGTCCACTGATGTTGAGAGAGATTAATGACCAGTGGCTGTTAGATCCATTGATTTTGATGTTGGCTGTTGTAGTGTGTTTGTGTGCTTGGCTACTTTTTGTTTTTCTGTAGTGAGGTTAATTATTTGTTGTGTTTTCTTGAAAGTAGTTAATTTTCTTGGGTTGTATATTTCCTTCCAATGATCTCTATATCGCTGGATTTGTGTGTAGGTATTGTTGAAATTTTTTTTTTTTTTTTTTTAATTTTGAAATTGTTGTTGTTGTTGTTGTTCTTGAAAGTATTGTTCTGTCCATCTATGAGGACTGTGAATTTTGCTTTGTATAGCAGCCTGGGCTGATGTCTATGTTATCTTAGGGTCTACATGATATCTCTCCTGGCCCTTCTGGCTTTCATAATTTCTGTTGAGAAGTCAGTTGTAATTCTGATGTGTTTGCCATTATATATTACTTGGCCTTCTTCCCTTGCAGCTTTTAGTATTTTTTTTCCTTTGTTCTGTATACTTACTGTTTTGAATATTATATGGCAAGAAGATTTTATTTTCTGGTCTAATTTATTAGGTGTTCTGTATGCCTCTTTTATGCTTATAGACCTCTCCTTTAATTTGGGGAAATTTTCTTCTATGATTTTGTTAAAAATATTTTGTTGGACTTGTAGTCAGGAATCTTCTTTTTCCACTATTCTTATTATTCTTAGGTTTTGTCTTTTCATGTTGTCTTGGATTTCGTGGATGGTTTGTGTGAGGAATTTTTAGAATTATTATTTTCTTTGACTGATACATCGATTTCTTCCATTGTATCTTTTCTACCTGAGATTCTTTCTTCCATCTCTTGTAGTCTGTTGGTTACACTTAACTCTGTAGTTTCTGTTTTCCTTCCTAAGTTCTCCCTTTCCAGGATTTCCTCCATATTGGTTTTCTGTAAATTTTCCAGTTCTATCTTCAGATCTTGAACAGTTTTGTTGATTTCCTTCATCTGTTTGACTGTATTTTCCTTCAATTCCTTTACTGTTTGTTTGAACATTCCTGTTTCTTTTATTTCTTTTAGTGATTTAATCATTTCTATTCTGAAAGCCACAAACTATTTGGCTGCGCCTTCCTGTATTTCTTTACAAATGGCCATAACCTGTTTTATTTTTATCTCCTTTTAATTCTTCACGCATTTTATTCATTTCCTCCATTAACCTTTTCATAAGCATAGATGTAAGGTCATCTTCTTGAATTTCACTTATGTTTTGGTATCCAGGGATACTTGTACGTGGATACCTGGGTTCTGGGGATCCCATACTGCTTTGCATTTTGTTGGTTGTGCTTTTATGCTGGCCTGTACCCATCTGGCTGTCTCAGGTGTATTCTGTTAATTTCTTGTTTCTGCTGGAGTCCTGGGATGGGGAGAATCCCCTTGGTAGGGTTCTCAAGGAGATCTCACCTTTTTAGGTAGGGTCAACTGTATGGTGGTGCTTCTCAGGAATTGTCACAGTTCAACTCAGGCATATGGAACTGTGTGGTAACTGTGATGTTCAGGAAGTCTCTCCTCTCATCAGGAGACATCCTGGAGATGGCTGCCCTGCTGGTAGTTTTCTTGCTCTGAATTTAGTGAGCTGCACCTGCTGCTCTTAAGGCATATTTGTTGGGTGTAGCCCTCTTGAAGAACCAGAGAGTTCCACAGTTTTGTCAGTTTAGGTAGGGATAATTGATCACACCTTGGAGCAGTATCTGAGGGCTGCTGCAATGGCTCTCAGGCTTTTGCAGGTCTGATGTTGCAGCTGTGTGCCCCAGTACCCTATACCTAATTAATGACAGGTGAGCAGAGCACTCAAGTTTGCAGTAGAAGGCTGGAGCCTAGAGCCTGCGTGAACCCAGAAAGTCTTCTGGAGCTGGGTACCTGAACATTGGACCTGATGATCTCCCTGCTTTGGGGTTTCCTCCTGACAGGGGTACTGCAGTTCTGTGCTTTGGGGACCTCAGTTCTGTCTGGGATTGCAAGGAGAACATGTGGAGACAGGCATGCAGGTGGCTCTGCCTTGATGGCGATTGAGCTCCTGGGCATCTGCACATCTGCCAAAACTGTAACTTTCCCCAAGAACTTTTTTGAGGGGTTTCAGATGAGTGCTCTGAGGTCAGACCTGCTGTTCCACTCATTGTGAGTTTCCATCCAACAGAGAAACTCAGTCTCTGGTGCCTTGGGGCCCACAGTTCTATCTGGGACAGTGAGTCAAGCACACAGGCAGGACTCTGTGCTGGCACCTGTGTGCAAAGCTCTGGGCTGGCTGCTGGGCGCCAGCCAGACCCCAGGTCTATTCCAGGGATTGTCTAGGTGACCTAAGGTCCGTCCAGATCGTTTCCTGCACTGTGGGTTTTCCCTTGGCTGGAAATCTCAGTCTCTGGTGTTATGGGGCCCACAATTCAGTCTGGGGCATTGATCAAAGCATGTAGCATGTGTCTCTCTGCTGGCGACCAAGTGGCTGGTGAAACCGAGACCTCTTTGGCAGTGTAGCTGGGTAAGTTGAAGCTGATTGAATCCCCCACCATGGGGTATCCTCTGATCTGGGCAACACAATCACTGGTGTTTTCTGACAGACAGTTCTGTCTGCTGGTCACTGTTCAGATCCTGCTGTGCCGCTGGTCAGAAAGAGTGTCCTCCTGTGCCACCATCTTGGATCTCTTATAGAATTCTTAATTGTTTAGAGTCACTTGTTGGTATAATGTTCTTGTGGAATGTATATAATCTACCAATATAAATGCTGATTTCTCTACCCCACTATCTGGTTTCAATCTGGACATTGCATTGTGATGTTTCTTGTATGCATCACCTGTCTAAAGTCTGTGTAAACATGCCAGCATTTGTACTCTACATTTTCAGTAAAACAACCAGCCAATGCTGTGCAACAGAGAGAATAGGGTAGGACATCCTGGTCCAGAGGTGGAGAAGAAAGTCATTGTGGGGAGTTGGAGAGTAGAGATCAGCAGGAGAGGACCTGGAACCATGAATAGAGAAGACCCAGACTAAAGATATTACTAAAAGCAAGTATAATGTGTAAATTCTGAATGGAAAGAAACTATGTGGGCTTGGAGATTTAGAATTGTGTAATCATTGCCCAGCATTGTGCTCCAGATTAACTAAATTATCCTAGTCTCTGTGTGATGATTTGGGCATACAACTGGTTTAGGAATAATGATGGCGCCATTATGAAAAGTATCAAAATAAAAATACATTTCAAATGAAACCCAAGCATTCCATTCCTGAGTTTTTACCCCAAAAATAAGGGTCTTTTGAGAGCTTGTCTGCATGTTCTCAACAAGCACAGCCACTCATACAGCCTTTGCCAAACAATTTTCCTCCTGCGTCAGAGAAAGCCACCAGGAAGATGGCCATGGATTTATGAGTGATGAAGGGTACATTTGCATAGTCAGTCACTTCAGCTTCCTCTACTCTGTTGATGAATGAGGTGACAGATATTGGACACAGTGTTCCCTTGCATCCTAAAATTAACACTGTGAAATATTGACACTCCATTGTTCATGGCCACACTATTCATAATATCCAAAATAAGGAAAAAAACCTGAATACTCATTAATAGATAAATAGACAGACGGAATGACATTCAATAACAGATCATTTAGCCTTTGAATATTTTTTTATTTTTTTTTTTTATAAAAAATATTGAATACACCACAGTAGGGATGAACTTGAAAATATTGTGCTTTATAAGGCCACAAAACACAATGATGCAAGATCACATTGATATGGTATACATAAAGTGGTGTAACATACAGCTGTAGTAGATTTATGGTTACTGAATCTGAAGAACAAGCTGCTAATCAGTGGATGTAGTCTCAGCTGTGTGGAAATAGTATGTTCTACACATCTGTTTGTACAATTACATTCCTGGGGTTGACAATATTCCCTAATATATTTTTCTGAACTTAGATCTTACATTGCATTTCTACCACAGTGAAATGGAAGCTCCCTGCTGCTCATTCCTTACTACTTTAAACCACACTTTTTTTTTTTTTTTTTTGTCTTTTTTCTATCAACCTAAACCCATTTCGGTTACTATTTTAATATTACTTTTCTTACTTCTGCCATTGATTTTTAAGTCCCTAAGTGATGATCTTTCTGAGTCAGCTGGAGTAAGCTTCTATATTAAATGGGTTTGATGATCTTGAAAATCCTTAATTTATTTCATGTACTATGCTCTGACCTAAGATCTTGGGGCAGAAAGGTGACTGAAATGAAATATGTTTTACACATGTACAAATTATTTTTGAGTTCTTGTTCAGAAGAAGAACAAAAGATATACACACATGGTGTCAGAATATATTGCTCACATGAAATGTAGTTTATGCCACCTTTCCAAGAACTGTAGATTGCAGACAGCTTAGCTTGACACCCCTCCCTCTTTATGTTCTACAGTGTTCCAGTTGTTTAACCAGTGAAAATATCCCTTGCCTGTGGGCCACTTGTGGAAAACTAAACATATACTTCAGTTCTGTTTAGGTTCATGATTTCTTTGCCACAGTTCTATGAGAGAAAAATCCCAGAATGGAGATAATCAATGATTAGAGTATTGTTAGTGTCAGAGGAGCAAGTCTATTATGTAGCAAAACAGATGAGGCTTTTGTGGTTAGGATGGAAGTATGACAGTAATCAAAGTGCTGCATCATTTATAGGTAGCCTCCAATGCATCTGGGTTAATTTTGTAATTAAGACAGGCAGAACAATTCAACATATTGAATATCGAGTAGTAGAGACCATAAGTGACAAGGAAACATGGATGGTTTTGCTCACAGTAGAAAACAAAGAATATAAATTTTGCTTGAAAATTGCTTTTCTGCATGAAAGTAGAAAAGTAATGATCTTGAAGTGTCCCAGGTATTTTCATCCTGTAAGTCACGTACCCAAGGAATCAATCATGGGCACTATTCTATACTCATTAACTGAACTCTTGCCCTCAGCTGCCAAGGCCTCAGACTCTGGGTCTGGACCCATTGTTTTTCTGGCTTGTATGCATCCATCTTCGGGACCAGCTGTAAATGTCTAAAAGTTTCTAGAACCATTTTCAATTAGTAAACCTTTATCTTCTCTATTTCTGGTGCACACAGGTGGCACAGTGGGTATTCTTGTGTAGGAGCAGGCAGTTATCATACTATAGGGTTCCACAGTGGTGGAGACTTTTTCCAAAAAGTTTTTGAGACTGCCATTGTATACATTCATATCCTCTACGAAAGCCCATATAAAATTTCCCAAAGGAAAAAACATAATTTCCCCAACTCCCATAATACATAGCAAAAATCATTAAAAAGGTTACCAAGTCACAGAAGAAGACAATGCAGCCACTCCTGATGAGACTAGGATTAGAGGGAAGTGGAGGAGGACCTCCCCATCAGTGGACTTGGGGAAGGGTATGGGAGGAGAGAAGGGAGGGACAGTGGGATTGGGAGGGGGCTACAGCTTGGATACAAAGTGAATAAACTATAATTAATAAAACAATAAAAAATGAAAGTAAGGGAGCCAAGATGGCGGCGCCGGGAAAACAGCGCGACTGAGCAGCAGGACAGCACTTTCCTGGCAGAGACCAGGAGACTGAACTCGGGGCCCTGAAACTACATCTATCGTGTTTCCCAGATGAGGGGAGGCTCCCACGGCGTGGGAATCAGTCGGGTCCACTCACGGCTACTCAGCCAGAACCCTGAAGAAATCCCGGGTAACGCGGGCTTTGGGTCTCCGGGCTGGAGCCACAAGCGGGCGGGTCCCAGCCACCTTCCCAGGCTGATCCGTGGGCACAAGGGTACCTGAGACTGGGAGTCCCAGTCGCGGGGGGACCCACGGGGAAGCAGGGTTGCGGGCCTGATCTCAGGTCACCCAGTCTTTCCCCTGAAGGTCTCTGCCGCCATCACAGCCAAGCTCCTGCCTCGCAGAGAGAGCTTTGCGCTCAGCTCAGAGGTACAGACAAGCTGTGCGCCCTAGTACAACAGGGACTGGGAACCCCTGTCCGGAGAGGACCGCACAGAGAAGGAAGAAACCATGCTGCTAGGGTCACCTAGGGAAAGTCTAGCAGACTGCAGATTGCAAACAGACAGAACTTGAGTGCCCCAAGACACCACAGCAGTACTCACCCGCCACAGATTACCGCAGCTGATCACTAAATTTACAGCAAGAAACCCAGAAGGAGGGCAGATGCCCCCAGGACTTCTCCTGGTGAGAGGAGAGCCCTCTTGACTAATCAGGACCACAGTTACCACCCAGGTCTCTAGGCCTGAGGTGAGCTGTAGCAACTCCTGAAAAACAGCGGACATCCAGGGACTATACCCAAAAATCTGGGAAGGCTTCCTTCAGGAAAAAACATCTTCCTGCCAAAGGGATTCTCCCCACTACAAGAGTCCAGGAACAACCAGAAACTAAATTCAAACAACTAAGATAGCCCAATGGATAGAGGACAGCGTAAAAGTTCAACCAACAGAAGCCAGAGCATTATGGCATCTCCAGAACCCAGTTATCCAGGGGCAAATAGCCCTAGACACCCCAGCATAAATGAAATTCAAGGAGACGGCCTAACATCTATGCTCAAGATGATAACAGAGGAAACAAATAAAATACGAAAAGAATTAGAGGAAGATAAAAAAAAAAAAGATCATGGATATCCGTAAAGAAATGGAGGAAATTAAAGACAAGGAGATTATGGCCATCCATGAAGAAATACAGGAAGCTGCAGCCAAACAGTCTATGGCCTTTAGAGAGGAAATGCTTAAATCACTGAATGAAATAAAAGAAACAGTGGATTGTTCAAACAAACAGCTGAAGGAATTGATGGAAAAACATGAAAATACAGTCAGACAGGGGAAGGAAACCAACAAAATAGCTCAAGACCTGAAGATAGAATTGGAAAAAAAAAAAAAAAAAACACAAATGGAAGAAATTGTGGAGAGAAAGAACTTAGGGAAGAAAGCAGGAACTACAGAGGTTAGCATAACCAATAGGCTATAAGAAATGGAAGAAAGAATCTCAGGTGTGGAAGATACAATGGAAGAAATAGATGTATCTGTCAAAGAAAATGATAAATCTAAAAAATTCCTGACACAGACTGTCCAAGAAATTCAAGACAACATAAAAAGACAAAACCTAAGAATAATAGGAATAGAGGAAAAAGAAGATTCCCTGCACCAAGGCCCAGAAAATATTTTCAACAAAATCATTGAAGAAAATTTCCCCAACTTAAAGGAGAGGCCAATAAGAATACAAGAGGCCTATAGAACACCCAATAAATTAGACCAGAAAAGAAAATCCTCCCGCCACATAATAATCAAAACTGTAAGTATACAAAACAAAGAAAAAAATACTAAAAGCTGCAAGAGAAAAAGGCCAAGTAACATATAATGGCAAACCCATTAGAATCACACCTGACTTTTCAACAGAGACTATGAAAGCCAGAAGGGCCTGGACAGATATCATGCAGACCCTAAGAGAACACAGATGTCAGCCCAGGCTACTATACCCTGCAAAACTCTCAGTCCTCATAGACGGAGAAAACAAGATATTTAATGACAAAAACAAATTTCAACAATACCTACAAACAAATCCAGCATTACAGAAGACACTGGAAGGGAAAATACAACCCAAGAAAGCTAGCTACATTCAAGAAAACACAGGAAATAAATAACCTCACTTCAGTAAAACAAAAAGCAACCAAGCACACAACCGTATGACCACAGCCAACATCAAAGTCAAAGGATTTAACAGCCACTGGTCATTACTCTCTCTCAATATCAATGGACTTAATTCTCTAATAAAAAGACACAGACTAACAGAATGGATGCGTAAACAAAACCCAGCAATCTGTTGTATACAGGAAACACAACTAAGACACAAAGATAGACATTACCTGAGGGTAAAGGGATGGAAGACGGCTTTTCAAGCAAATGGACCCAAGAAGCAAGCAGGAGTAGCCATTCTAATATCTGATAAAATAGTCTTTCAACCAAAATTAATCAAAAGAGATGGGGAAGGACACTTCATACTCATCAAGGGAAAATTCCACCAAGAAGACATCACAATCCTGAACATCTATGCCCCAAATACAAGGGCACACACATTTGTTAAAGAAACATTGATAAAACTTAAACCACATATAGATCCCCACACACTAATAGTAGGGGATTTCAACACCTCACTCTCAACAAAGGACAGGTCAACAAAACAGAAATTAAACAAAGAAACAATATCTCTAACAAAGGTAATGAATCAAATGGACCTAACAGACATTTACAGAACCCTACACCCAAACACAAAAGAATTTACCTTCTTCTCAGCACCTCATGGAACCTTCTCCAAAATAGACCACATAGTTGGTCACAAAGCAAGCCTCAACAAATACAGGAAGATTGAAATAATCCCTTGTATCCTGTCGGATCACCATGGAATAAAGCTGGACCTCAGTAACAACAGAAATAGCAAAAAGCCTACACATACATGGAAACTGAACAACTTGCTACTAAAAGACAGCTGGGTCAGGGAAGAAATAAAGAAAGAAATTAAAATCTTCCTAGAACTCAATGAAAATGAAGACACAACATACCCAAACTTGTGGGACACAATGAAAGCAGTGCTAAGAGGAAAGTTCATAGCACTAAGTGCCTTCAAGAAGAAATTTGAGACAGCGCATTCAAGCAACTTAATGGCTCACTTAAAAACCCTAGAAAAAGAAGAAGCAGACACACCAAGAAGGAGCAGAAGGCTGGAAATAATCAAACTAAAGGCTGAAATCAATCAATTAGAAACAAATAAAACAATTCAAAGAATCAATGAAACCAAGAGCTGGTTCTTTGAGAAAATCAACAAGATAGACAAACCCTTAGCCAAGCTAACTAAAAGGCAGTGAGACACCATCCAAATCAACAAAATCAGAAATGAAAAGGGGGACATAACTACAGACATTGAGGAAATCCAAGAAATCATTAGGACTTACTTCAAAAGCCTATACGGAACAAAATTTGAAAATTTAAATGAAATGGACAATTTTCTTGACCGATTCCACTTACCAAAGCTAAATCAGGACCAGGTAAATCAATTAAATAGTCCTATATCCCCCAAGGAAATAGAAGCAGTCATCAAAAGTCTCCCATCCAAAAAAAGCCCAGGACCTGATGGTTTCAGCGCAGAATTCTACCAAACATTCAAAGAAGAGCTAACACCAACTCTCTTCAAACTATTCCACAAGATAGAAACAGAAGGAGCATTACCAAACTCATTCTATGAAGCCACAGTCACCTTGGTAACTAAACCTCACAAAGACTCAACAAAGAAAGAGAATTTCAGGCCAATCTCCCTTATGAACATTGATGCAAAAATACTCAACAAAATACTCGCAAACCGAATACAAGAACACATCAAAGATATCATCCACCATGACCAAGTAGGCTTCATCCCAGGTATGCAGGGATGGTTCAATATACAGAAATCCATCAATGTGATCCACCATATTAACAAATTTAAAG
Organism: Meriones psammophilus; assembly: GCA_036365155.1. Lineage (NCBI taxonomy): Eukaryota > Metazoa > Chordata > Mammalia > Rodentia > Muridae > Meriones > Meriones psammophilus. The sequence continues at coordinate 24,292 of JAEOAE010000606.1, forward strand.
AAAAAAAACACATGATAATCTCCCTAGACGCTGAAAAAGCCTTTGACAAAATCCAACATCCATTCATGTTTAAAGTATTGGAAAGATCAGGGTACAAGGCACATATCTAAACATAGTAAAGGCGATATACAGCAAACCTATAGCCAACATCAAACTGAACGGAGAGAAACTTAAAGCAATCCCACTGAAATCAGGGACAAGACAAGGCTGGCCACTCTCTCCATATCTCGTCAACATAGTTCTGGAAGTCCTTGCTAGAGCAATAAGACAGTTGAAGGAGATCAAGGGGATACAAATTGGAAAGGAAGAAGTCAAATTATCAATATTTGCAGATGATATGATAGTATACGTGAGTGACCCCAAAAACTCTACCAGGGAACTCCTAAAGCTGATAAACACCTTCAGCAAAGTGGCCGGATACAAAATTAACTCAAAAAAATCAGTAGCCCTCCTGTATACAAAAGACAAAAGGGCTGAGAAAGAAATTAGGGAAACAACACCCTTCACAAGAGCCACAAATGACATAAGGTACCTCGGAGTAACCCTAACCAAGGAAGTCAAAGACTTGTATGAAAAAAATTTCAAATCTCTGAAGAAAGAACTAGAAGAAGATATGAGAAGATGGAAAGATCTCCCATGCTCATGGCTTGGTAGGATTAACATAGTAAAAATGGCCATCTTACCAAAAGCAATATACAGATTCAATGCAATGCCCATCAAATTACCAACACAATTCTTTACAGACTTGGAAAGAAAAATTCTCAATTTCATATGGAATAACAAGAAACCCAGAATTGCTAAAACAATCCTCTACAATAAAAGATCTTCTGGAGGTATCTCCATCCCTGATCTTAAGTTGTACTATAGAGCAACAGTTTTAAAAACTGCATGGTACTGGCATAGAAACAGAATGGTGGATCAATGGAACCGAACAGAGGACCCAGAAATAAACCCACACACTTATGGACACCTGATATTTGACAAAGACGCCAAAATCATACAATGGAAAAAAGATAGCATCTTCAACAAATGGTGCTGGTCCAACTGGATGGCTACATGTAGAAAAATGAAAATAGATCCATACTTATCACCCTGCACAAAATTGAAGTCCAAGTGGATCAAAGACCTCAACATAAAACCAGACACATTAAATCTTGAAAAAAAAAAAGTGGGAATACCCTAGAACTCATTGGTACAGGGGAAAACTTCCTGAACAGAACCCCAACAGCACAGGCTCTAAGAGCAACAATCAATAAATGGGACCTCATGAAACTGAAAAGCTTCTGCAAAGCAAAGGACACTGTCATCAAAACAAAGCGACCTCCTACAGATTGGGAAAGAATCTTCACCAACCCTTTATCTGACAGAGGACTCATATCCAGTATATATAAAGAACTAAAGAAGCTGAAAAGCAGCAAACCAAGCAACCCAGTTAAAAAATGGGGAACAGAGCTAAATAGAGAATTCTCTGTAGAGGAATACCGAATGGCAGAGAAGCACTTAAAGAAATGCTCAACCTCACTAGCCATTAGGGAAATGCAAATCAAAACAACCCTGAGATTTCACCTCACACCCATGAGAATGGCCAAGATCAAAAACTCAAGTGACAACACATGCTGGAGAGGTTGTGGAGAAAGAGGAACCCTTCTCCACTGCTGGTGGGAATGTAAACTGGTACAACCACTCTGGAAATCAATCTGACGTTTTCTCAGACAACTCGGAATAGTGCTTCCCCAAGATCCAGCCATACCACTCCTAGGCATATATCCAAAAGAGGCTCAAGCACAAAAAAGGAAATTTGCTCAACCATGTTCGTAGCAGCTTTATTTGTAATAGCCAGAAGCTGGAAACAACCCAGATGCCCCTCAACTGAAGAATGGATGCAGAAATGGTGGTACATCTACACAATGGAATATTACTCAGCAATGAAGAATAAGGAAATCATGAAATTTGCAGGTAAATGGTGGGATCTGGAAAGGATCATCCTGAGTGAGTTGTCCCAGAAGCAAAAAGACACACATGGTATATACTCACTCATATAGACATACAACATAGGACAAACCCACTAAAACCTGTGCATCTAAAGAAACTAAGCAAGAGAGAGGACCCTAAGTAAAATGTCTAATCCCCATCTGGAAAGGTAAAGAGGATGGACATCAGAAGAAGAAGAAAACAGGAAACAACCTAGGAACCTACCACAGAGGGTCTCTGAAAGCCTCTGCCCTACAGACTATCAAAGCAGAAGCTAAGCCTGATGGGCAACTATTGGGCAGAGTGAATGGAATTTTATGTAAGAACTGGTAAAGAGTAACAGCTGGAGAGGACAGGGTCTCCACAAGGAGAGCAACAGAACAAGAAAATTTGAACACAGGGAACTCCCCAGAGACTCATACTCCAACCAAGGACTATTCATAGAGATAACCCAGAACCCCTGCACAGATGTAGCCCAGGGCAGTTCAGAGTCCAATTGGGTTGCATAGTAATGAGAAGAGGGGCTGCCTCTGACATGAACTGACTGGCCTACTCTTTAGTCACCTCCTCCTGAGGAGGAGCAACCTTACCAGGCCATAGTAGAGGACAATGCAGCCACTTTTGATGTGAACTGATGGACTAAGATCAGAAAGGAGAGGAGAACCTCCCCTATCAGTGGACTTGGGGAGGGGCATGCACGCAGAGGGAGGAGGGAGGGTGGGATTGGGAGGGGAGGGAGGGGCTTATGGGGGGATGCAGAGTGAATAAAGTGTAATTGATGAAAAATTTAAAAAAGGGAAAAAAAATATAATAATTTAAGAACCTTGAATGACTTTCAAAAGTGGAGGAAAACATGGAGTTAGTCAATTTACATGGAGCACATCTCGCCCCTGGGGGCAATGGTCTCCTGAACCTACTCAGACCTCGGACACCACCACTGCTAGTTCTAGAACTGATACATGATGTTCCAACGAGGGGATTAAGGCTTCTCATAATATTTCCTATAAGCCCACACATGTTTGTTTACATCCCCCATTTTTATTCATTATTAGCCAGATAGAGCCAAGTAATTGTGGTAATGATACTTGCTTTTTTTGCCCAATGCTGTAATGCTAGTAAATTTACTAGCTGGTTACTCACATGCCTCGCTGGGTGCCTGTGCCCGTTGATGCCCTCATGCTATGACTCTCTTCAGACAGAAAAGGGATTTTGGAATTACAGCTGCCATTGTTACTGCCATCTCATTGGCGGCTGTTGGAGCTACCACCACGGCATTAGCCATGAGTCATACTGGGCAGACTGCTCAGACCCTGAATAACCTTTTAGCCAATGTAGCTCATGCCTTAGATGTACAAAAAGGAATTAATGCTCAACTAAAAGGAGGTTTGATGGTGTTCAATCAGAGGTTTGACCTCGTGCAGGAGCAAACTGATACCCTATGGCAAATCGCTCAACTTGGCTGTCAATGAAAGTATGCTGGACTTTGTGTTAGTAGCATACAACATGAGAATTTTTCCTGTGCTGCAATTCTGTCTAAACAATTGTCAAGCTATATTTTAGGTAATTGGAATGGAGAATTCGATACTATGATGGACCAGCTGAGAGTGGCTATTGTCATGGTAAATTCTACCAGAGTGGACGCAGGACTAGCCACAGGATTATCATCATGGATTGCTGCAGCCATGAATCATCTGAAGGAAGGGGCGGGCATGGGAGCATTAGCAGGCCTTCTGGTGTTGGTCACTTTGGTTTGCCTGTGGTATATATGCAAGATTAGAGTCTCACAACACCGTAATGCAGCCATGACCATTCAGACCTTTACTGCCATTGAAGCAGGACAGTCTCCCCAAGCATGGTTGGCTACCATAAAAAGCCAAAATGTTATGCTCAGGATGCGAGGCTAAGCACTGCACTCAGGGTCAGCCGCCTTGGACCCAGAGAAGAGCATGTCTGATTGCATGCGGGTTGATGCCCCAGGTCCCGCCTCTGAGAAAAAGGTATGGGACGGGTCTGATGCTCTTTGGGTGGATGACACCTAAATGAACATCAGTACAAAGTCCCAATTTATTTCTAATATCAGAGATCAGACCTCTACTCTTGCCTGATGCGTCCAAAACAAAAAAGGGGAACTGTAGAGAGCTGCGTAATGCCGCGCCTGAAAGATGGAGCTGGTTTCCGCCTTCCACCTTCTCGATGGTGAGTGCTCTCTGCCACAAACAACTCCACATTTGGCTAAGGCTGAGGATCTGGCTTGCTTCCATGTATGTGGACCTATCTGCATTGCCCACGTGGCATGCTGAGGTTGGCTACCCAGAGGCTATTTAAAGTGGGCTGGCTTTCCCCAGGGTCAGATGATTGTTCAAGGTTCCTGAATAAACTGCATTGAAAAAAAAAATGAACACAGCAATAAAATGACTCCTAACAACAAAAAAAAAAAAAAAAACAAAAAAAAAAAAAAAAAAATGAAAGTAAAAAGCTGTTAGAGACTTGTGATCATCAGTGTCAATATGCTTGAACATTGAAAAGCTGCAGTGGTCACCATCGTGTCCATGACATTAAACCATGTCCCAGTTTCAGTGTTTTAGAATATAGGCTTTTCTGCATCTGACTCTACCAGTTTCACAGGCACCCAGCTGACAGTAATATAAACACTAATTGAAGACTTGTGATGAGGTCAGAGAAATGATACTTTTAAAGTAGAAATTTTAAATCACTTGAAGTTCACTGTACAAATATTGAGACCAAATGAAAACAAAACAACAAATACTAACAACAAAAAAACAAATAAAAACCAACGACTTGAGTAAATACAATGGGCAAGTTATTTTTGTTATATGAGAACAAAACATGGAAAGGGGGTGAAGAGAAGAACAATGATCCTTACATGCCTAATTGGTATTTCAGATCTTTTAATTTACATGTGTAATCTAATTAATGGCTCACAGATTTTGAAGCATGAATATAAAAACAGCAGCTGAGTTTTAGAAAAATTAAATCTATGCAGTTATCAGGTGATAAAGCAGAAATTTTCTTTTAAATAAATTGCAAAATATTCACAATCTTAATTTTGTTCCACTGATTTATACTTTCCCAAGGGAATATTGTTCAGCTTATCTAAATAACATTTTGCACGCATTTATGGCAAACTCAATGTAAGTGCAAAAGATCGGGCCAAGTGGATCATCACACGGTTTTAATACACACAGTAGGCCAACACACACACCACACAAACACTACATATGATACTAATGGTCAAAGTAATCTATTTTGCGTAAATTCCAAAGACATAATTTAAAAAAATCAGTGTTGATGCTAAATGGCTGCAGTAGCAAATGTAATGTCTGTTTAATGAAATGTAAGCTAGGAATGGAATAGGCTATTCCCATCAAAATGCTCTGAGTTTATTATAGCAGATTGTTTCAGGTCTGGTGCATCCTGGTCCTTGGCCTCCCTCATATCATAGTTACTTCCTAGTGCTGGTTCACAGAGGTGGTAGGCTAATTCTCAAAGAATGTTTCCCAGGTCTAGACATTAAACATTCCACATTAAATGAAGCCTGAAATATTTTTAAATAATAAAAAAAACATGGAGATTGAATTTCTTATTTCCATTCTAAATAAGCTTGCCTAACAAGTAGAAAGACCACAATGAAGGACACATCTTACTGACTGATGCCCATTCTATTGCCTACATGGTCATGTCTTCTAATATTTTCATCTATGTTGGCTTGCAGCATGTGAGTTCAATCCAAGGAATGCACATGCCTAAGAAACCTGCAATAAGAGGCTTTGATTTTATATATATATATATATATATATATATATATATATATATATATATATATATTGAGGCTTTGATTTTCAATATATATATAGATCCAGTGATAGTCTCCATTTCAAAAGATAAGGTAGAAGCCTATGAGTGAAGACACCTACCCTTGGCCTCTTGCTTCCACACACATCTACACATAAATGTACACACTCACATACACATACATACACACAGACACATACATACATACACAGAGACACACACATACACACATTGTTTATTTTATGAATGAAAG
>JAEOAE010003918.1:0-203442 GCA_036365155.1 Meriones psammophilus
ACATTTCATTGGAAGCGGGTTTTTATGTGCGCTGAGGACATTTTGTTGAACTGGGCTTTTAAGTACTCTGGAGTCTCATTTCGTTGGAAGCGGGTTTTAGAGTGCTCTGGAGTCATTGCGTTAGGCGGGTTTTAAGTACTCTGGAGTCATTTCGTTTTAGGCGGGTTTTTAAAGTGCTCTGGAGTCATTTCGATGGAAGGGGTTTTTATGTGCACTGAGGACATTTTGTTGAACTGGGCTTTTAAATACTCTGAGTCATTTCTGTTTGGGCGAGTTTTAAGTGCTCTGGAGTCATTTAGATTTGGAAGCGGTTTTGAGTTCTCTGGAGTCGGAGTTGAAGCGGGTTTTTAAGTACTCTGAGTCATTTCGCTGAAGCGGGTTTTGAGTTCTCTGAGTCATTTCTGTTGAAGCGGGTTTTGATTGCTCTGGAGTCATTTTTCGTTGGAAGGGGTTTTTAAGTGCTCTGGAGTCATTTCGTTGGAAGCGGGTTTTGAGGGCTCTGGATTAATTTTGTTGGAAGCGGGTTTTGAGTTCTCTGGAGTCATTTCGTTGGTAGTGGTTTTTACGTGCTCTGGATTTTTTTCGTTGTAGCGTGTTTTAAGTTTCTCCTGAGTCATTTCGTTGGAAGCGGGTTTTAAATGTTCTGTGTCCTTTCGTTGAAGCGGGTTTAAGTGCTCTAGGGTCGTTTTGTTTGAAGCAGGTTTTTAAATGCTCTGTAGTCAATTTCTTGGAAGTGTGTTTTTAAGTGCTGTGGAGTCCTTTCGTTGGCCGGATTTTTAAGTGCTCTGGATTCATTTCGTTGGAAGCGGTTTTTATGTGCACTGAGGATATTTCGCTTGAACTGGGTTTTGGCGTGCTCTGAGTCATTTCTTTTGGAAGTGGATTTTAAGTACTCTGGAGTCATTTCGTTGGAAGGGGGGTTTTGAGTGGTCTGAGTCATTTCGTTGAACTGTTTTTACGTGCTCTGAATTCTTTTTGATGGGCGGGGTTTAGTGCTCTAGGTCGTTTCTTTGGAAACAGGTTTTTAAATGCTCTGTAGTCAATTTGTTGAAGTGGGTATTTAAGTGGTCTGGAGTCCTTTCGGCAGCGTATTTTCAAGTTCTCTTTAGTAATTTGTTGGAAGCAGGTTTTAAGTGCTCTTGAGTCATTTCGCTGGACGCGTTTTTAGAGTGCTCTGGATTCATTTCCTTGGAAGAGGGTTTTTAAGTGCTCTGGAGTCATTTCTTTGGAAGGGTTTTTAAGTGTCTGAGTCATTTTGTTGGAGGCTTGTTTTAGAGTGCTCTGGAATCATTTCGTTTGAGGCGGGTTTTTATGTGCACTGAGGACATTTTTTGGAACCGGGTTTTAAGTGCTCTGGGCTCATTTCGTTGGAAGCGGGTTTTAAGTGCTCTTGGCTCATTTTGTTGGAAGAGGGTTTCTAAGTGCTCTGGAGTCATTTCGTTGAAGGGTTTTTGTGGGCTCTGGAGTCTTTCGTTGGAAACGGGTTTTGAGTGCTCTGAGTCCTTTTTAGCTGGTTTTTACGTGCTCTGGATTGTTTTTTTATGGAGCGTGTTTTTAAGTGCTCTGAGTCATTTCATTGGAAACGGGTTTTATGTTCACTGAGGACATTTCGTTGGAACAGGGTTTTGAGTGTTCTGGAGTCATTTCATTGGAAGCGCGTTGCTTTTTTTATGTGCACTGAGGACATTTCGTTGGAACTGGTTTTTAAGTGCTCTGAGTCATTTCGTTGGAAGCAGGTTTTTCAAGTTCTCTGAGTCATTTCGTTGGAAATGGGTTTTTGAGTTCTTGGAGTCATTTCGTTGGAAGAAGGTTTTTTAAGTGCTCTGGAATCATTTCGTTGGAAGGAGGTTTTTTAAGTGCTCTGGAGTCATTTCATTGGGCGTGTTGTTGAGTACTCTGGAGTCATTTCTTTTGAGGGGGTTTTAAGTGCTCTAAGTCATTTCGTTAGGGGTTTTTCAGTGCTCTGAGTCATTTCTTTGAAGGAGTTTTTAAGTGCTCTGAGTCATTCGTTGGAAGCAGGGTTTTAAATGTTCTGTGTCCTTTCGTTGGAAGCAGGGTTTATTGCTCTAGAGTTGTTTTTTGAAGCAGGCTTTTAAATGCTCTGTTTATATTTGGTTGGAAGCGTGTTTTTAAGTGCTCTGGACTCATTTTGTTGGATGCGGGTTTTATGTGCTCTGAGGTCATTTTGGTGGAAGCAGGTTTTTAAGTGCTCTGGGATCATTTCGTGGAAGCGGTTTTTAAGTGCTGTGGAGTCCTTTCGTTGGAAGCAGATTTTTAAGTGCTCTGGAGTCATTTAGTTGAAGCGGATTTTATGTGCACTGAGGACATTTTGTTGGAAAGCGGTTTTTAAGTGCTCTGGAGTCATTTTACAGCGCGGTTTTGAGTTCTTTGAGTCATTTCGATTTGGAAGCAGGTTTTAAATACTCTGGAGTCATTTCATTGAAGCGTTGTTGAGCACTCTGGACTCATTTCGTTGGAAGTGGTTTTTTGAGTGCTCTGAGTCATTTCGTTGGAAGGGTTTTTAAGTGCTCTGAATTCATTTCGTTGGAAGCGGGTTTTTCAGTGCTCTGAGTCATTTCTTTGGAAGGCGGTTTTTAAGTGCTCCGAGTCATTTCGTTAGGCGGGGGTTTTAAATGTTCTGGTGTCCTTTGGAAGCAGGGTTTATTGCTCTAGAGTTGTTTTGTTGGAAGCAGGCTTTTAAATGCTCTGTAGTCATTTGGTTGGAAGCAGTTTTTAAGTGCTCTGGTTCATTTCTTTGGAAGCAGATTTTTATGTGCTCTGGGGTCATTTCTGTTGGAAGCAGCTTTTTAAGTGCTCTGAGTCATTTCCAGCGGTTTTCAGAGTGCTCTGGAGTCATTTCGTTGGAAGGCGTTTATTAAGAGTCTGAGTCATTTCGTTGGGCGGGTTTTAGAGTGCTGTGGAATCATTTAGCTGGAAGCGGGTTTTTATGTGCTCTGATGTCATTTCGATTTGAAGCGGTTTTTAAGTGCTCAGGGTTCATTTTGTTGAAAGCAGGTTTTTATGTGCACTGAGGACATTTCGTTGAACTGGTTTTTAAGTGCTCTGGGCTCATTTCGTGGAAGCGGGTTTTTAAGTGCTCTGGGCTCATTTCGTTGGAAGTGGGTTTTAAGTGCTCTGTAGTCATTTCATTGAAGCGGGTTTTTGAGTGCTCTGGAGACATTTCATTGAAGCAGGTTTTTATGCACTGAGGACATTCGTTGGAACTGGGTTTTTAAGTGCTCTGGAGTCATTTCGTTGGAAGTGGGTTTTTAAGTGCACTGGAGTCATTTTGTTGGAAGGGGGTGTTTATGTGAACTGAGGACATTTCGTTGGAACTGGGTTTTTTAAGTGCTCTGGGCTCATTTAGTTGGAAGCCGGTTTTTTAAGTGCTCTTGGCTCATTTTGTTGAAGAAGAGGGTTTCTAAGTGCTCTGAGTCATTTCGTTGGAGCGGGGTTTCAGGGCTCTGGAGTCTTTTAGATTGGAAGTGGGTTTTGAGTGCTCTGGAGTCCTTTCGTTTAAGCGGGGTTTCGTGCTCTGGATTGTTTTCGCGTTGGGCGTGTTTTAAGTGCTCCTGAGTCATTTCATTGGAAACGGTTTTTATGTTCACTGAGGACATTTCGTTGGAACAGGGTTTTTGAGTGCTCTGGAGTCATTTCATTGGAAGCGGGTTTTTATGTGCACTGAGGACATTTCGTTGGAACTGGGTTTTTAAGTGCTCTGAGTCATTCGTTGGAAGCAGGTTTCAAGTTCTCTGAGTCATTTCGTTGGAAGGGGGGTTTTGAGTTCTTTGGAGTCATTTCGATTTGGAAGCAGGTTTTTAAGGGCTCTTGAAGCATTTGTTGGAAGGAGGTTTTAAGTGCTCTGAGTCATTTCATTGGAAGCGTGTTGTTGAGTACTCTGGAGTCATTTCTTTGGATGGGGTTTTTTAAGTGCTCTGAAGTCATTTTCTTTGGAAGTGGGTTTTCAGTGCTCTGGAGTCATTTCTTTGAAGCGGATTTTTAAGTGGTCCTGAGTCATTTCGTTGGAAGCAGGGTTTTAAATGTTCTGGTGTCCTTTCGTTGGAAGCAGGGTTTATTGCTCTAGTTGTTGTTTTGTTGGAAGCAGGCTTTTTAAATGCTCTGTAGTCATTTGTTGAAGCGTGTTTTTAAGTGCTCTGGACTCATTTTGTTGGATGCGGTTTTTATGTGCTCTGAGTAATTTTGTTTAGCGGATTTTTAGAGTGCTCTGGAATCATTTCGTTGGAAGCGGTTTTTAAGTGCTCTGAGTCATTTCTTTGGAAGCGGGTTTTTAAGTGCTCCTCAGTCATTTCGTTGGAAGCACGTTTTTAAGTGCTCCTGAGTCATTTCCTTGAAGGCGGGGTTTAAGTGCTCTAGAGCTGTTTTGTTGGAAGGAGGTTTTAAATGCTCTGTAGTCATTTCGTTGGAAGCAGTTTTAAGTGCTCTGGAGTCATTACTTTGGCGGGTTTTATGTGCTCAGTGGGCTCATTTTGTTGGAAGCAGGTTTTTAAGTGCTCTGGAGTCATTTTGTTGGAGGCGGGTTTTATGCACTGAGGACATTTCGTTGGAACTGGGTTTTAAGTGCTCTTGGCTCATTTTGGTGGAAGCGGGTTTTTAAGTGCTCTGGGCTCATTTTGTTGGAAGTGGTTTTTAGTGCTCTGTAGTCATTTCATTGGAAGCGTGTTTTTGAGTGCTCTGAGACATTTCATTTTAAGCGGGTTTTTATGCGCTGAGGACATTTTGTTGAACTGGGCTTTTAAGTACTCTTGAGTCATTTCGTTGGAAGCGGGTTTTAGAGTGCTCTGAGTCATTGCGTTGGGCGGGTTTTAAGTACTCTGAGTCATTTAGATTGGAAGCGGGTTTTTAAGTGCTCTGAGTCATTTCGATGGAAGGGGTTTTTATGTGCACTGAGGACATTTTGTTGAACTGGGCTTTTAAATACTCTGAGTCATTTCGTTGGGCAGTTTTTAAGTGCTCTGGAGTCATTTAGTTGGAAGCGGGTTTGAGTTCTCTGGAGTCATTTCGTTTAGCGGGTTTTAAGTACTCTGGAGTCATTTCACAGCAGGTTTTGAGTTCTCTGGAGTCATTTCGTTGAGGCGGGTTTTTGATTGCTCTGGAGTCATTTCGTTGGAAGGGGGTTTTTAAGTGCTCTGGAGTCATTTCGTTGGAAGCGGGTTTTTGAGGGCTCTGGATTAATTTTGTTGGAAGCGGGTTTTTGAGTTCTCTGGAGTCATTTCGTTGGTAGCGGGTTTTTACGTGCTCTGGATTTTTTTCGTTGTAAGCGTGTTTTTAAGTTCTCCTGAGTCATTTCGTTGGAAGCGGGGTTTTAAATGTTCTGGTGTCCTTTCGTTGGGCGGGTTTAAGTGCTCTAGGGTCGTTTTGTTGGAAGCAGGTTTTTAAATGCTCTGTAGTCAATTTCTTGGAAGTGTGTTTTTAAGTGCTGTGGAGTCCTTTCGTTGGAAGCGGATTTTTAAGTGCTCTGGATTCATTTCGTTGGAAGCGGGTTTTTATGTGCACTGAGGATATTTCGTTTGAACTGGGTTTTTAAGTGCTCTGGAGTCATTTCTTTGGAAGTGGATTTTTAAGTACTCTGGAGTCATTTCGTTGGAAGGGGGTTTTTGAGTGGTCTGGAGTCATTTCGTTGGAATCCGGTTTTTACGTGCTCTGAATTCTTTTTGATGGAAGCGGGGTTTAAGTGCTCTAGGGTCGTTTCTTTGGAAACAGGTTTTTAAATGCTCTGTAGTCAATTTGTTGGAAGTGGGTATTTAAGTGGTCTGGAGTCCTTTCGTTGGAAGCGTATTTTCAAGTTCTCTTTAGTAATTTGGTTGGAAGCAGGTTTTTAAGTGCTCTGGAGTCATTTCGCTGGACGCGGTTTTTAGAGTGCTCTGGATTCATTTCCTTGGAAGAGGGTTTTTAAGTGCTCTGGAGTCATTTCGTTGGAAGCGGGTTTTTAAGTGTCTGGAGTCATTTTGTTGGAGGCTTGTTTTAGAGTGCTCTGGAATCATTTCGTTGGAAGCGGGTTTTTATGTGCACTGAGGACATTTTTTTGGAACCGGGTTTTTAAGTGCTCTGGGCTCATTTCGTTGGAAGCGGGTTTTTAAGTGCTCTTGGCTCATTTTGTTGGAAGAGGGTTTCTAAGTGCTCTGGAGTCATTTCGTTGGAAGCGGGTTTTTGTGGGCTCTGGAGTCTTTTCGTTGGAAACGGGTTTTTGAGTGCTCTGGAGTCCTTTCGTTGGAAGCGGGTTTTTACGTGCTCTGGATTGTTTTCGTTGGAAGCGTGTTTTTAAGTGCTCCTGAGTCATTTCATTGGAAACGGGTTTTTATGTTCACTGAGGACATTTCGTTGGAACAGGGTTTTTGAGTGTTCTGGAGTCATTTCATTGGAAGCGCGTTTTTATGTGCACTGAGGACATTTCGTTGGAACTGGGTTTTTAAGTGCTCTGGAGTCATTTCGTTGGAAGCAGGTTTTCAAGTTCTCTGGAGTCATTTCGTTGGAAATGGGTTTTTGAGTTCTTTGGAGTCATTTCGTTGGAAGAAGGTTTTTAAGTGCTCTGGAATCATTTCGTTGGAAGGAGGTTTTTAAGTGCTCTGGAGTCATTTCATTGGAAGCGTGTTGTTGAGTACTCTGGAGTCATTTCTTTGGAAGGGGGTTTTTAAGTGCTCTGAAGTCATTTCGTTGGAAGCGGGTTTTTCAGTGCTCTGGAGTCATTTCTTTGGAAGCGGATTTTTAAGTGCTCCTGAGTCATTTCGTTGGAAGCAGGGTTTTAAATGTTCTGGTGTCCTTTCGTTGGAAACAGGGTTTATTGCTCTAGAGTTGTTTTTTTGGAAGCAGGCTTTTAAATGCTCTGTTTATATTTGGTTGGAAGCGTGTTTTTAAGTGCTCTGGAATCATTTTGTTGGATGCGGGTTTTTATGTGCTCTGAGGTCATTTTGGTGGAAGCAGGTTTTTAAGTGCTCTGGGATCATTTCGTTGGAAGCGGGTTTTTAAGTGCTGTGGAGTCCTTTCGTTGGAAGCAGATTTTTAAGTGCTCTGAGTCATTTTGTTTTAGGCGGATTTTTATGTGCACTGAGGACATTTTGTTGGAAGCGGGTTTTTAAGTGCTCTGGAGTCATTTCGTTGGAAGCGGGTTTTTGAGTTCTTTGGAGTCATTTCGTTGGAAGCAGGTTTTTAAATACTCTGGAGTCATTTCATTGGAAGCGCGTTGTTGAGTACTCTGGACTCATTTCGTTGGAAGTGGTTTTTTGAGTGCTCTGGAGTCATTTCGTTGGAAGGGGGTTTTTAAGTGCTCTGAATTCATTTCGTTGGAAGCGGGTTTTTCAGTGCTCTGGAGTCATTTCTTTGGAAGCGGGTTTTTAAGTGCTCCGGAGTCATTTCGTTGGAAGCGGGCTTTTAAATGTTCTGGTGTCCTTTCGTTGGAAGCAGGGTTTATTGCTCTAGAGTTGTTTTGTTGGAAGCAGGCTTTTAAATGCTCTGTAGTCATTTGGTTGGAAGCAGTTTTTAAGTGCTCTGGTTCATTTCTTTGGAAGCAGATTTTTATGTGCTCTGGGGTCATTTCGTTGGAAGCAGCTTTTTAAGTGCTCTGGAGTCATTTCGTTGGAAGCGGTTTTCAGAGTGCTCTGGAGTCATTTCGTTGGAAGCGGTTTTTTAAGAGTCTGGAGTCATTTCGTTGGAAGCGGGTTTTAGAGTGCTGTGGAATCATTTCGTTGGAAGCGGGTTTTTATGTGCTCTGATGTCATTTCGTTGTAAGCGGGTTTTTAAGTGCTCAGGGTTCATTTTGTTGAAAGCAGGTTTTTATGTGCACTGAGGACATTTCGTTGAACTGGTTTTTAAGTGCTCTGGGCTCATTTCGTGGAAGCGGGTTTTTAAGTGCTCTGGGCTCATTTCGTTGGAAGTGGGTTTTTAAGTGCTCTGTAGTCATTTCATTGGAAGCGGGTTTTTGAGTGCTCTGGAGACATTTCATTGGAAGCAGGTTTTTATGTGCACTGAGGACATTTCGTTGGAACTGGGTTTTTAAGTGCTCTGGAGTCATTTCATTGGAAGTGGGTTTTTAAAGTGCTCTGGAGTCATTTTGTTGGAAGGGGTGTTTATGTGAACTGAGGACATTTCGTTGGAACTGGGTTTTTAAGTGCTCTGGGCTCATTTCGTTGGAAGCGGGTTTTTAAGTGCTCTTGGCTCATTTTGTTGGAAGAGGGTTTCTAAGTGCTCTGGAGTCATTTCGTTGGAAGCGGGGTTTGTGGGCTCTGGAGTCTTTTCGTTGGAAGTGGGTTTTTGAGTGCTCTGGAGTCATTTTATTGGAAGCAGTTTTTTAAGTGCTCTGGAGTCATTTTGTTGGAAGCGGGTTTAGAGTGCTCTGGAATCATTTCGTTGGAAGCGGGTTTTTATGTGCTCTGAGGTCATTTCGGTGGAAGCAGGTTTTTAAGTGCTCTGGGATCATTTCGTTGGAAGCGGGTTTTTGAGTGCTCTGGAGTCATTTCGTTGGAAGCGGGTTTTTGAGTGCTCTGGAGTCATTTCGTTGGAAGTGGGTTTTTATGTGTACCAAGGACATTTTGTTTGAACTGGGTTATTAAGTGCTCTGGAGTCATTTCGTTGGAAGCGGGTTTTTAAGTGCTCTGGAGTCATTTCGTTTGGAAGGGTTTTAGAGTGCTCTGGAGTCATTTCATTGGAAGCGGGTTTTTAAGTGCTCTGGAGTCGTTTTACATTTGGAAGCAGGTTTTTAAGTACTCTGAGTCATTTCATTGTAGCGTGTTTTTGAGTACTCTGGAATCATTTCGATTTGCAAGTGGGTTTTTTAATGCTCTGGAGTCATTTTGTTGGAAGGGTTTTTAAGTGCTCTGAAGTCATTTCGATGGAAGCGGGTTTTTAAGTGCTCTGAGTCATTTCTTTGAAGCGGGTTTTAAGTGCTCCTGAGTCATTTCGTTGGAAGCACGTTTTTAAGTGCTCCTGAGTCATTTCTTTGGAAGCGGGTTTAAGTGTTCTAGAGTTGTTTTGTTGGAAGCAGGTTTTTAAATGCTCTGTAGTCATTTTGTTAGCGGTTTTTAAGTGCTCTGGAGTCATTTCGTTGGAAGCGGGTTTTTATGTGCTCTGGGGTCATTTCGTTGGAAGCAGGTTTTTAAGTGCTCTGGAGTCATTTTGTTGGAAGCATCTTTAAGAGTGCTCTGGAATCATTTTGTTGGAAGCGGGTTTTATGTGCTCTAAGGTCATTTCTTTGAAGCGGTTTTTAAGTGCTCTGGGTTCATTTTGTAGGAAGCTGGTTTTTATGTGCACTGAGAACATTTCGTTGAACTGGGTTTTTAAAGTGCTCTGGGCTCATTTCCTTGAAGCGGTTTTTAAGTGCTCTGAGTCATTTTCGTTGGAAGGCGGGTTTTAGAGTGCTCTGGATTCACTTCATTGAAGCGGGTTTTTAAGTGCTCTGGAGACATTTCGTTGGAAGCAGGTTTTTAAGTGCTCTGGAGTCATTTTATTGGAAGCATGTTTTTGAGTACTCTGGAGTCATTCGTTGGAAGTGGGTTTTTGAGTGCTCTGGAGTCATTTCATTGGAAGGGGGTTTTTAAGTGCTCTGAAGTCATTTCGTTGGAAGCAGGTTTTTAAGTGCTCTGGAGTCATTTCTTAGGAAGCTTGTTTTTAAGTGCTCTGGAATCATTTCTTTGGAAGCGGTTTTTATGTGCTCTGAGGTCATTTTCGTGGAAGCAGGCTTTTAAGTGCTCTGGGATCATTTAGTTAGGCGGTTTTTAAGTGCTGTGGAGTCCTTTCGTTGGAGGCAGATTTTTAAGTGATCTGGAGTCATTTCGTTGGAAGAGGGTTTTTATGTGCACTGAGGACATTTCGTTGGAACTGGGTTTTTAAATGCTCTGGAGTCATTTCGTTGGAAGCGGGTTTTTAAGTGCTCTGGAGTCATTTCGTCACAGCGGTTTTAGAGTGCTCAGGAGTCATTTCATTGGAAGCGGTTTTTAAGTGCTCTGGAGTCGTTTAGTTGGAAGCAGAGTTTTAAGTACTGTGGAGACATTTCATTGGAAGCATGTTTTTGAGTACTCTGGAGTCATTTCGTTGGAAGTGGGTTTTTGAATGCTCTGGAGTCATTTCGTTGGAAAGGGGTTTTTAAGTGCTCTGGAGACATTTCGTTGAAGCGGATTTTTAAGTGCACTGATTCATTCATTTGGAAGCGGATTTTAGAGTGCTCTGAGTCATTTCATTGGAAGCGGTTTTTAAGTGCTCTGGAGTCATTTCGTTGGAAGCAGGGTTTAAGTACTCTGGAGTCATTTCATTGGAAGCATGTTTTTGAGTACTCTGGAGTCATTTCGTTGAAGTGGGTTTATGAATGCTCTGGAGTCATTTCATTGGAAGGGGGTTTTTAAGTGTTCTGGGTTCATTTTTTTGGAAGCGGGTTTTTATGTGAACTGAGACCATTTCGTTGGACCTGGGTTTTTAAAGTGCTCTGGGCTCATTTCGTTGGAAGCGGGTTTTTAAGTGCTCTGGGCTCATTTCGTTGGAAGCGGGTTTTTGAGTGCTCTAGAGTCATTTCGTTGGAAGCGGGTTTTTATGTGCACTGAGGACATTTTGTTTGAACTGGGTTTTTTAAGTGCTCTGGAGACATTTCGTTGGACACGGGTTTTTAAGTGCTCTGGGGTCATTTCGTTGGAAGCGGGTTTTAAAGTGCTCTGGATTCATTTCGTTGGAAGCGGGTTTTTAAGTGCTCTGTAGTCATTTCGTTGGAAGCAGGTTTTTAAGTGCTCTGGAGTCATTTTATTGGAAGCATGTTTTTGAGTACTCTG
Organism: Meriones psammophilus; assembly: GCA_036365155.1. Lineage (NCBI taxonomy): Eukaryota > Metazoa > Chordata > Mammalia > Rodentia > Muridae > Meriones > Meriones psammophilus. Next base: position 10,767 of record JAEOAE010003918.1, read on the forward strand.
GAGTCATTTCGGTGGAAGTGGGTTTTTGAGTGCTCTGGAGTCATTTCATTGGAAGGGGGTTTTTAAGTGCTCTGAAGTTATTTCGTTGGAAGCGGGTTATTAAGTGCTCTGGGATCATTTCATTGGAAGCGGTTTTTTAAGTGCTGTGGAGTCCTTTCGTTGGAAGCGGGTTTTTAAGTGCTCTGGGATCATTTCATTGGAAGCGGTTTTTTAAGTGCTCTGGAGTCATTTCGTTGGAAGCGGGTTTTTAAGTGCTCTGGAGTCCTTTCGTTGGAAGCAGGTTTTCGAGGGTTCTGAAGTCATTTCGTTGGAAGCAGGTTTTTGAGTTTTCTGGAGTCATTTCGTTGGAAGCGGGTTTTTACGTGCTCTGTATTCTTTTCGTTGGAAGCGTGTTTTCAAGTGCTCCTGAGTCATTTCGTTGGAAGCGGGGTTTTAAATGTTCTGGTGTCCTTTCGTTGGAAGCGGGGTTTAAGGGCTCTAGGGTCATTTCGTTGGAAGCAGGTTTTTAAATGCTCTGTATTCAATTTGTTGGAAGCGTGTTTTTAAGTGCTCTGGACTCATTTCGTTAAGCGGGTTTTAAGTGCTCTGGAGTAATTTTGTTGGAAGCGGATTTTAGACTGCTCTGGAATCATTTCGTTGGAAGCGTGTTTTTATGTGCTCTGAGGTCATTTTGGTGGAAGCAGGTTTTTAAGTGCTCTGGGATCATTTCATTGGAAGCGGGTTTTAGAGTGCTCTGCAGTCATTTCGTTGGAAGCAGGTTTTTAAGTACTCTGGAGTCATTTCATTGGAAGCATGTTTTTGAGTACTCTGGAGTTATTTAGTTGGAAGTGGGTTTTTGAATGATCTGGAGTCATTTCGTTGGAAGGGAGTTTTTAAGTGCTCTGAAGTCATTTTGTTGGAAGCGGGTTTTTAAGTGCTCTGGAGTCATTTCTTTGGAAACGGGTTTTTAAGTGCTCCTGCGTCATTTCATTGGAAGCAAGTTTTTAAGTGCTCCTGAGTCATTTCGTTGGAAGCAGGGTTTAAGTGCTCTAGAGTTGTTTTGTTGGAAGGAGGTTTTTAAATGCTCTGTAGTCATTTCATTGGAAGCAGTTTTTAAGTGCTCTGGAGTCATTATTTTGGAAGCGGGTTTTTATGTGCTCGGGGCTCATTTTGTTGGAAGCAGCTTTTCAAGTGCACTGGAGTCATTTTGTTGGAGGCGTCTTTCAGAGTGTTCTGGAGTCATTTCGTTGGAAGTTGGTTTCTATGTGAACTGAGGACATTTCGTTGGAACTAGGTTTTTAAGTGTTCTGGAGTCATTTCGTTGGACGCGGGTTTTTAACTGCTCTGGAATCATTCCATTGGAAGCGTGTTTTTAACTGCTCTGGAGTCATTTCTTTGGAAGCGGGTTTTTAAGTGTTCTGGAGTCATTTCATTGGAAGCGGGTTTTAGAGTGCTCTGGAATCATTTCGTTATTAGCGGGTTTTTACATGATCTGCATTTTTTTCGTTGTAAGCGTGTTTTTAAGTGCTCCTGAGTCATTTTGTTGGAAACGGGGTTTTAAATGTTATGGTGTCCTTTCGTTGGAAGCGGGGTTTACGTGCTCTAGGGTCATTTTGTTGGAAGCAGGTTTTTAAATGCTCTGTAGTCAATTTGTTGGAAGCGTGTTTTTAAGTGCTCTGGAGTCCTTTCATTGGAAGCGGGTTTTTAAGTGTTCTGGAGTCATTTCATTGGAAGCAGGTTTGAGAGTGCTCTGGAATAATTTCGTTGGAACTGGGTTTTTAAGTGCTCTGGGCTCATTTTGATGGAAGCGGGTTTTTAACTGCTCTGGGCTCATTTCTTTGGAAGCGGTTTTTTAAGTGCTCTGGAGTCATTTTGTTGGAAGCAGGTTTTCGAGGGTTCTGATGTCATTTCGTTGGAAGCAGGTTTTTATGTGCACTGAGGACATTTTGTTTGAACTGGGTTTTTAAGTGCTCTGGAGTCATTTCTTAGGAAGCTTGTTTTTAAGTGCTCTGGAGTCATTTCGTTGAAAGCGGGTTTTTAAGTGCTCTGGAGTCATTTCGTTGGAAGCAGGTTTTAAGTGCTCTGGAGTCATTTCATTGGAAGCGAGTTTTTGAGTGCTCAGGAGTCATTTCGTTGAAAGCAGGTTTTTGACAGCTCTGGAGTCATTTCGTTGGAAGCGGGTTTTTGAGTTCTCTGGAGTCATTTTGTTGGAAGCGGGTTTTTACGTGCTCTGGATTTTTATCATTGGAAGCGTGTTTTTCAGTGCTCCTGAGACATTTCGTTGGAAGCGGGGTTTTAAATATTTTAGTCTACTTTCATTGGAAGCGGGGTTTAAGTGCTCTAGGGTCGTTTCGTTGGAAGCAGGTTTTTAAATGCTCTTTAGTCAATTTGTTAGAATTGTGTTTTTAAGTGCTCTGGAGTCATTTTATTGGAAGCGGTTTTTTAAGTGCTCTGGAGTCATTTTGTTGGAAGCGGTTTTAGAGTGCTCTGGAATCATTTCGTTGGAAGCGGGTTTTTATGTGCTCTGAGGTCATTTTGTTGGAAGCGCGTTTTTAAGTGCTGTGGTGTCCTTTCGTTGGAAGCAGATTTTTAAGTGCTCTGGTGTCATTTCGTTGGAAGGGGGTATTTAAGTGCTCTGGAGTCATTTCGTTGGAAGCAGATTTTAGAGTGCTCTGGAGTCATTTCATTGGAAGCGGGTTTTTAAGTGCTCTGGAGTCATTTTGTTGGAAGCGGGTTTTTATGTGCACTGAGAACATCTCGTTGGAACTGGGTTTTTAAAGTGCTCTGGGCTCATTTCGTTGGAAACGGGTTTTTAAGTGCTCTGGGCTCATTTCGTAGGAAGCAGGTTTTTGAGTGCTCTGGAGTCATTTCGTTGGAAGCGGGTTTTTATGTGCACTGAGGACATTTTGTTTGAACTGGGTTTTTAAGTGCTCTGGAGTCATTTCGTTGGACGCGGGTTTTTAAGTGCTCTGGGGTCATTTTTGTTGGAACCGGGTTTTAGAGTGCTCTGGATTCATTTCATTGGAAGCGGGTTTTTAAGTTCTCTGGAGTCAATTCGTTGGAAGCAGGTTTTTAAGTGCTCTGGGAGTCATTTTATTGGAAGCATGTTTTTGAGTACTCTGGAGTCATTTCTTGGAAGTGGGTTTTGAGTGCTCTGGAGACATTTCTTTGAAGGGGTTTTAAGTGCTCTGAAGTCATTTAGTTGGAAGCGGGTTTTTAAGTGCTCTGGGATCATTTTGTTGGAAGCGGGTTTTTAAGTGCTGTGGAGTCTTTTTTGGAAGCGGATTTTTAAGTGCTCTGGAGTCCTTTCGTTGGAAGCGGGTTTTTAAGTGCTGTGGAGTCCTTTCGTTGGAAGCAGGTTTTTAAGTGCTCTGGAGTCATTTCGTTGGAAGCGTGTTTTTAAGTGCTCTGGGTTCATTTTGTTGGAAGCGGGTTTTTATGTGCACTGAGAACATTTCGTTGGAACTGGGTTTTTAAAGTGCTCTGGGCTCATTTCGTTGGAAGCGGGTTTTTAAGTGCTCTGGGGTCATTTCGTTGGAAGCGGGTTTTAGAGTGCTCTGGATTAATTTCATTGGAAGCGGGTTGTTAAGTGCTCTGGAGTCATTTCGTTGGAAGCAGGTTTTTAAGTGCTCTGGAGTCATTTTATTGGAAGCATGTTTTTGAGTACTCTGGAGTGATTTTGTTGGAAGTGGGTTTTGAGTGCTCTGGAGTCATTTCATTGGAAGGGGGTTTTTAAGTGCTCTGAAATCATTTCGTTGGAAGCAGGTTTTTGAGTTCTCTGGAGTCATTTTTTTGGAAGAGGGTTTTTACGTGCTCTGGATTTTTTTCATTGGAAGTGTGTTTTTAAGTGCTCCTGACTCATTTTGTTGGAAGCGGGGTTTTAAATATTCTGGTCTCCTTTCATTGGAAGCGGGGTTTAAGTGCTCTAGGGTCGTTTCGTTGGAAGCAGGTTTTTAAATGCTCTGTAGTCAATTTGTTAGAAGTGTGTTTTTAAGTGCTCTGGAGTCATTTTATTGGAAGCGGTTTTTTAAGTGCTCTAGAGTCATTTTGTTGGAAGCGGTTTTAGAGTGCTCTGGAATCATTTCGTTGGAAGCGGGTTTTTATGTGCTCTGAGGTCATTTCGGTGGAAGCAGGTTTTTAAGTTCTCTGGGATCATTTTTTCAGCGGGTTTTTAAGTGCTGTGGAGTCCTTTCGTTGGAAGCAGATTTTTAAGTGCTCTGGAGTCATTTCGTTGGAAGAGGGTTTTTATGTGCACTGAGGACATTTCGTTGGAATTGGGTTTTTAAATGCTCTGGAGTCATTTTGTTGGAAGCGGGTTTTTAAGTGCTCTGGAGTCATTTCGTTGGAAGCAGATTTTAGAGTGCTCTGGAGTCATTTCATTGGAAGCGGGTTTTTAAGTGCTCTGGAGTCGTTTCGTTGGAAGCAGGGTTTTAAGTACTCTGGAGACATTTCATTGGAAGCATGTTTTTGAGTACTCGAGTCATTTCGTTGGAAGTGGGTTTTTGAATGCTCTGGAGTCATTTCGTTGGAAAGGGGTTTTTAAGTGCTCTGGAGACATTTCGTTGGAAGCGGATTTTTAAGTGCTCTGGAGTCATTTCATTGGAAGTGGATTTTAGAGTGCTCTGCAGTCATTTCATTGGAAGCAGGTTTTTAAGTGCTCTGGAGTCATTTCGTTGGAAGCAGGTTTTTAAGTACTCTGGAGTCATTTCATTGGAAGCATGTTTTTGAGTACTCTGGAGTTATTTCTTTGGAAATGGGTTTATGAATGCTCTGGAGTCATTTCGTTGGAAGGGGGTTTTTAAGTGCTCTGGGTTCATTTTGTTGGAAGCAGGTTTTTATGTGCACTGAGAACATTTCATTGGAACTGGGTTTTTAAAATGCTCTGGGCTCATTTTTTTGGAAGCGGGTTTTTAAGTGCTCTGAGCTCATTTCGTTGGAAGCGGGTTTTTGAGTGCTCTGGGGTCATTTCATTAGAAGCAGGTTTTTATGTGCACTGAGGACATTTTGTTTGAACTGGGTTTTTAAGACCTCTGGGGTCATTTCGTTGGAAGCGGGATTTAGAGTGCTCTGGATTCATTTCATTGGAAGCGGGTTTTTAAGTGCTCTGGAGTCATTTCGTTGGATGCAGGTTTTTAAGTGCTCTGGAGTCATTTCGTTGGAAGCAGGTTTTATGTGCTCTGGAGTCATTTCATTGGAAGCGAGTTTTTGAGTGCTCAGGAGTCATTTCGTTGGAAGCGGGTTTTTAAGTGCTCTGGAGTCATTTCGTTGGAAGCAGGTTTTTGATGGCTCTGGAGTCATTTCGTTTGGAAGCGGGTTTTGAGTTCTCTGAGTCATTTTGTTGGAAGCGGGTTTTTACGTGCTCTGGATTTTTTTCATTGGAAGCGGGTTTTTAAGTGCTCCTGAGACATTTCGTTGGAAGCGGGTTTTTAAATATTTTGATCTCCTTTCATTGGAAGCGGGGTTTAAGTGCTCTAGGGTCGTTTCGTTGGAAGCAGGTTTTTAAATGCTCTTTAGTCAATTTGTTAGAAGTGTATTTTTAAGTGCTCTGGAGTCATTTTATTGGAAGCGGTTTTTTAAGTGCTCTGGAGTCATTTTGTTGGAAGCGGTTTTAGAGTGCTCTGGAATCATTTCCTTGGAAGCGGTTTTTTTATGTGCTCTGAGGTCATTTCGGTGGAAGCAGGTTTTTAAGTGCTCAGGGATCATTTCGTTGGAAGCGGGTTTTTAAGTGCTGTGGTGTCCTTTCGTTGTAAGCGGATTTTTAAGTACCCTGGAGTCATTTCGTTGGAAGCGGGTTTTTAAGTGCTCTGGAGTCATTTCGTTGGAAGCGGATTTTAGAGTGCTCTGGAGTCATTTCTTTGGAAGCTGGTTTTTAAGTGCTCTGGATTTTTTTCGTTGGAAGCGGGTTTTTAAGTGCTCTGGGTTCATTTTGTTGGACGCGGGTTTTTTTGTGCACTGAGGACATTTCCTTGGAACTGGGTTTTTACGTGCTCTGTAGTCATTTCATTGGAAGCGGGTTTTTGAGTGCTCTGGATTCATTTTGTTGGAAGTTGGTTTTTATGTGCACTGAGGTCATTTCGTTGGAAGCGGGTTTTAGAGTGCTCTGGAGTCATTTCATTGGAAGCAAGTTTTTGAGTACTCTGGAGTCATTTTGTTGGAAGTGGGTTTTTGAGTGCTCAGGAGTCATTTCGTTGGTAGGGGGTTTTTAAGTTCTCTGAAGTCATTTCGTTGGAAGCAGTTTTTTAAGTGCTCTCTAGTCATTTCGTTGGAAGCCTGTTTATAAGTGCTCTGAAGTCATTTCGTTCGAAGCGGGTTTTTAAGTGCTGTGCAGTCCTTTCGTTGGAAGCGGGTTTTTAAGTGCTCTGGAGTCATTTCGTTGGAAGGGGGTTTTTATGTGCACTGAGGACATTTTGTTGGAACTGGGCTTCTAAGTATTCTGGAGTCCTTTCTTTGGAAGCGGGTTTGTGAGTGCTCTGGAATCATTTCGTTGGAAGCGGGTTTTTACGTGCTCTGGGTTTTTTTTCGTTGTAAGCTTGATTTTAAGTGCTCCTGAGACATTTTCGTTGGAGCGTGGTTTTAAATATTCTGGTCTCCTTACATTGGAAGCGGGGTTTAAGTGATCTAGGGTCGTTTCGTTGGAAGCAGGTTTTTAAATGCTCTGTAGTCAATTTGTTGGAAGCGTGTTTTTAAGTGCTCTGGAGTCATTTTATTGGAAGCGGGTTTTTAAGTGCTCTGGAGTCATTTTGTTGGAAGCGGTTTTAGAGTGCTCTGGAATCATTTCGTGGGAAGCGGGTTTTTATGTGCTCTGAGGTCATTTCGGTGGAAGCAGGTTTTTAAGTGCTGTGGAGTCCTTTCGTTGGAAGCAGATTTTTAAGTGCTCTGGAATCATTTCGTTGGAAGAGGGTTTTTATGTGCACTGAGGACATTTCGTTGGAACTGGTTTTTTAAGTGCTCTGGAGTCATTTCGTTGGAAGCGGGTTTTTAAGTGCTCTGGGGTCATTTCGTTGGAAGCGGGTTTTAGAGTGCTCTGGATTCATTTCATTGGAAGCGGGTTTTTAAGTGCTCTGGAGTCATTTCGTTGGAAGCAGGTTTTTAAGTGCTCTGGAGTCATTTTATTGGAAGCATGTTTTTGAGTACTCTGGAGTGATATTATTGGAAGTGGGTTTTGAGTGCTCTGGAGTCATTTCATTGGAAGGGGGTTTTTAAGTGCTCTGGAGTCATTTCGTTGGAAGCGTCTTTTAGAGTGCTCTGGAGTCATTATTTTGGAAGCGGGTTTTTATGTGCTCGGGGCTCATTTTGTTGGAAGCAGCTTTTCAAGTGCACTGGAGTCATTTTTTTGAAGGCGTCTTTTAGAGAGTTCTGGAGTCATTTCGTTGGAAGTTGGTTTCTATGTGCACTGAGGACATTTCGTTGGAACTGGGTTTTTAAGTGCTCTGGAGTCATTTCGTTGGACGCGGGTTTTTAACTGCTCTGGAATCATTCCATTGGAAGCGTTTTTAAGTGCTCTGGAGTCATTTCTTTGGAAGCGGGTTTTTAAGTGTTCTGGAGTCATTTCATTGGAAGCGGGTTTTAGAGTGCTCTGGAATCATTTTGTTATAAGCGGGTTTTTACATGCTCTGGATTTTTTTCGTTGTAAGCGTGTTTTTAAGTGCTCCTGAGTCATTTTGTTGGAAACGGGGTTTTAAATGTCATGGTGTCCTTTCGTTGGAAGCGGGGTTTACGTGCTCTAGGGTCATTTTGTTGGAAGCAGGTTTTTAAATGCTCTGTAGTCAATTTGTTGGAAGCGTGTTTTTAAGTGCTCTGGAGTCATTTCATTGGAAGCGGGTTTTTAAGTGCTCTGGAGTCATTTCTTTGGAAGCGGGTTTTTAACTGCTCTGGGCTCATTTCTTTGGAAGCGGGTTTTTAAGTGCTCTGGAGTCATTTCTTTGGAAGCGGGTTTTCGAGGGTTCTGATGTCATTTCGTTGGAAGCAGGTTTTTATGTGCACTGAGGACATTTTGTTTGAACTGGGTTTTTAAGTGCTGTGGAGTCATTTTGTTGGACGCGGGTTTTTAAGTGCTCTGTGGTCATTTCGTTGGAAGCGGGTTTTTGAGTGCTCTGGAGTCATTTCATTGGAAGCAGGTTTTTATGTGCACTGAGGACATTTTGTTTGAACTGGGTTTTTAAGGGCTCTGGAGTCATTTCGTTGGACGCGGGTTTTTAAGTGCTCTTGGGTCATTTCGTTTGAAGCGGGTTTTAGAGTGCTCTGGATTCATTTCATTGGAAGCGGGTTTTTGAGTGCTCTGGAGTCATTTCGTTGGATGCAGATTTTTAAGTGCTCTGGAGTCATTTCTTTGGAAGCAGGTTTTTGATGGCTCTGGAGTCATTTCCTTGGAAGCGGGTTTTTGAGTTCTCTGGAGTCATTTTGTTGGAAGCGGGTTTTTACGTGCTCTGGATTTTTTTCATTGGAAGCGGGTTTTTAAGTGCTCCTGAGACATTTCGTTGGAAGCAGGGTTTTAAATATTTTGGTCTCCTTTCATTGGAAGCGGGGTTTAAGTGCTCTAGGGTCGTTTCGTTGGAAGCAGGTTTTTAAATGCTCTTTAGTCAATTTGTTAGAAGTGTGTTTTTAAGTGCTCTGGAGTCATTTTATTGGAAGCGGTTTTTTAAGTGCTCTGGAGTCATTTTGTTGGAAGCGGTTTTAGAGTGCTCTGGAATCATTTTCGTTGGAAGGCGGGTTTTATGTGCTCTGAGGTCATTTCGGTGGAAGCAGGTTTTTAAGTGCTCAGGGATCATTTCGTTGGAAGCGGGTTTTTAAGTGCTGTGGTGTCCTTTCGTTGGAAGCGGATTTTTAAGTACTCTGGAGTCATTTCGTTGGAAGCGGGTTTTTAAGTGCTCTGGAGTCATTTCGTTGGAAGCGGATTTTAGAGTGCTCTGGAGTCATTTCATTGAAGCGGTTTTTAAGTGCTCTGGAGTCTTTTTCGTTGGGCGGTTTTAAGTGCTCTGGGTTCATTTTGTTGGGCTGGTTTTTATGTGCACTGAGGACATTTCCTTGAACTGGGTTTTTAAGTGCTCTGTAGTCATTTCATTGGAAGCGGGTTTTTGAGTGCTCTGGAGTCATTTCGTTGGAAGTTGGTTTTATGAGTGCACTGAGTACATTTCGTTGAAGCGGGTTTTAGAGTACTCTGAGTCATTTCATTGGGAGCAAGTTTTTGAGTACTCTGGAGTCATTTCGTTGGAAGTGGGTTTTGAGTGCTCAGGAGTCATTTCGTGGTAGCGGGGTTTTTAAGTTCTCTGAAGTCATTTTCGTTGGAAGCAGTTTTTAAGTGCTCTCTAGTCATTTCGTTAAGCGGCTTTTTAAGTGCTCTGAAGTCATTTTTTTCAAGCGGGTTTTTAAGTGCTGTGCAGTCCTTTTGTGTAGAACTGGAAGCGGGTTTTTAAGTGCTCTGGAGTCATTTCGTTGGAAGGGGGTTTTTATGTGCACTGAGGACATTTTGTTGGAACTAGGGCTTTTAAGTATTCTGGAGTCCTTTTGTTGGAAGCGGGTTTTAGAGTGCTCTGGGTTCATTTTGTTGGAAGCAGGTTTTATGTGCACTGAGGACATTTCCTTGGAACTGGGTTTTTAAGTGCTCTGGAGTCATTTCATTGGAAGTGGGTTTTGAGTTCGCTGAGTCATTTCTTTGGAAGCTGGTTTTTATGTGCTCTGGATTTTTTTCCTTGTAAGCTTGTTTTTAAATGCTCCTGAGTCATTTCGTTGGAAGCGGGGTTTAAGTGCTCTAGGGTCGTTTTGTTGGAAGCAGGTTTTTAAATGCTCTGTAGTTAATTTGTTGGAAGTGTGTTTTTAAGTGCTCTGGAGTCATTCCATTGGAAGCGTGTTTTTTAGTGCTCTGGAGTCATTTCATTGGAAGCGGGTTTTTAAGTGTTCTGGAGTCATTTCATTGGAAGCGGATTTTAGAGTGCTCTGGAATCATTTTGTTGGAAGCGGGTTTTTACGTGCTCTGGATTTTTTTCGTTATAAGCGTGTTTTTAAGTGCTCCTGAGTCATTTCTTTGGAAGCGGGGTTTTATATATTCTGGTGTCCTTTCGTTGGAAGTGGGGTTTACGTGCTCTAGGGTCATTTTTTTGGAAGCAGGTTTTTAAATGCTCTGTAGTCAATTTGTTGGAAGCGTGTTTTTAAGTGCTCTGGAGTCATTTCATTGGAAGCGGGTTTTTAAGTGTTCTGGAGTCATTTCATTGGAAGCGGGTTTGAGAGTGCTCTGGAATATTTTCGTTGGAACTGGGTTTTTAAGTGCTCTGGACTCATTTTGTTGGAAGCGGGTTTTTAACTGCTCTGGGCTCAGTTCGTTGGAAGCGGGTTTTTAAGTGCTCTGGAGTCCTTTCGTTGGAAGCGGGTTTTCGAGGGTTCTGAAGTCATTTCGTTGTAAGCAGGTTTTTGAGTTTTTTGGAGTCATTTCGTTGGAAGCGGGTTTTTAACTGCTCTGGAATCATTCCATTGGAAGCGTGTTTTTAAGTGCTCTGGAGTCATTTCTTTGGAAGCGGGTTTTTAAGTGTTCTGGAGTCATTTCATTGGAAGCGGGTTTTAGAGTGCTCTGGAATCATTTCGTTAAGCGGGTTTTTACATGCTCTGAATTTTTTCGTTGTAAGCGTGTTTTTAAGTGCTCTGAGTCATTTTTGTTGGAAACGGGTTTTAAATGTTATGGTGTCCTTTCGTTGGAAGCGGCGTTTACGTGCTCTAGGGTCATTTTGTTGGAAGCAGGTTTTTAAGTGCTCTGTAGTCAATTTGTTGGAAGCGTGTTTTTAAGTGCTCTGGAGTCATTTCATTGGAAGCGGGTTTTTAAGTGTTGTGGAGTCATTTCATTGGAAGTGGATTTTAGAGTGCTCTGGAATCATTTCGTTGGAAGCGGGTTTTTATGTGCTCTGAGGTCATTTTGGTGGAAGCAGGTTTTTAAGTGCTCTGGGATCATTTCGTTGGAAGCGGATTTTAGAGTGCTCTGGAGTCATTCGTTGGAAGCAGGTTTTTAGTACTCTGTAGTCATTTCATTGGAAGCATGTTTTGAGTACTCTGGAGTCATTTCGTTGGAAGTGGGTTTTGAATGCTTTGGAGTCATTTCGTTGGAAGGGGGTTTTAAGTGCTCTGAAGTCATTTCTTTGGAGCGGGTTTTAAGTGCTCCTGAGTCAATTTATTGGAAGCACGTTTTTAAATGCTCCTGAGTCATTTGGAAGTTGGGGCGGGGTTTAAGTGCTCTAGAGTTTTTTTGTTGGAAGGAGGTTTTTAAATGCTCTGTAGTCATTTCGTTGGAAGCAGTTTTTAAGTGCTCTGGAGTCATTTTGTTGCAGGCGTCTTTTAGAGTGCTCTGGAATCATTTTGTTGGAAGCGGGTTTTTATGTGCTCTAAGGTCATTTCGTTGGAACTGGGTTTTTAAGTGCTCTGGGCTCATTTCTTTGGAAGCGGGTTTTTAAGTGCTCTGGGCTCATTTCGTTGGAAGCGGGTTTTTAAGTGCTCTGTAGTCATTTCATTGGATGCGGGTTTTTGAGTGCTCTGGAGTCATAACATTGGAAGCAGGTTTCTAAGTGTTCTGGAGTCATTTCATTGGAAGCTGGTTTTAGAGTGCTCTGGAATCATTTCGTTGGAACTGGGTTTTTAAGTGCTCTGGGCTCATTTTTTTGGAATCGGGTTTTTAAGTGCTCTGGGCTCATTTTGTTGGACGCGGGTTTTTAAGTGCTCTGGATTCATTTCGTTGGAAGCGGGTTTTCGAGGGTTCTGAAGTCATTTCGTTGGAAGCAGGTTTTTGAGTTTTATGGAGTCATTTTGTTGGATGCGGGTTTTTACGTGCTCTGGATTGTTTTCGTTGGAAGCGTGTTTGTAAGTGCTCCTGAGTCATTTCGTTGGAAGCGGGGTTTTAAATGTTCTGGTGTCCTTTCGTTGGAAGCGGGGTTTAAGTGCTCTAGGGTCGTTTCGTTGGAAGCAGGTTTTTAAATGCTCTGTAGTCAATTTCTTGGAAGCGTGTTTTCAAGTGCTCTGGACTCATTTCGTTGGAAGCAGATTTTAGAGTGCTCTGGAATCATTTCATTATATGCAGGTTTTTATGTGCTCTGAGGTCATTTTGGTGGAAGCAGGTTTTTAAGTGCTCTGGGATCATTTCGTTGGAAGCGGGTTTTGGAGAGCTCTGGAGTCATTTCATTGGAAGCGGGTTATTAAGTGCTCTGGAGTCATTTCGTTGGAAGCAGGTTTTTAAGTACTCTGCAGTCATTTCATTGGAAGCATGTTTTTGAGTACTCTGGAGTCATTTCGTTGGAAGCGGGTTTTTAAGTGCTCTGGAGTCATTTCTTTGGAAGTGGGTTTTTAAGTGCTCCTCAGTCATTTCGTTGGAAGCACGTTTTTAAGTGCTCCTGAGTCATTTCGTTGGAAGCGGGGTTTAAGTGCTCTAGAGCTGTTTTGTTGGAAGGAGGTTTTTAAATGCTCTGTAGTCATTTCGTTGGAAGCAGTTTTTAAGTGCTCTGGAGTCATTACTTTCGAAGCGGGTTTTTATGTGCTCTGGGCTCATTTCGTTGGAAGCAGGTTTTTAAGTGCTCTGGAGTCATTTTGTTGGAGGCCAGTTTTTATGTGCACTGAGGACATTTCGTTGGAACTGGGTTTTTAAGTGCTCTGGGCTCATTTTGGTGGAAGCGGGTTTTTAAGTGCTCTGGGCTCATTTCGTTGGAAGTGGGTTTTTCAGTGCTCTGTAGTCATTTCATTGAAGCGTGTTTTTGAGTGCTCTGGAGACATTTCATTGAGGCGGGTTTTTATGTGCGCTGAGGACATTTTGTTGAACTGGGCTTTTAAGTACTCTGAGTCATTTCGTTTGGGAGCGGGTTTTAGATTGCTCTGGAGTCATTGCGTTGGAAGCGGGTTTTTAAGTACTCTGGAGTCATTTCGATTTGGAAGCGGGTTTTTAAGTGCTCTGGAGTCATTTCGATGGAAGGGGTTTTTATGTGCACTGAGGACATTTTGTTGGAACTGGGCTTTTAAATACTCTGGAGTCATTTCGTTGGAAGCGAGTTTTTAAGTGCTCTGGAGTCATTTCGTTGGAAGCGGGTTTTTGAGTTCTCTGGAGTCATTTCGTTGGAAGCGGGTTTTTAAGTACTCTGGAGTCATTTCGTTGGAAGCGGGTTTTTGAGTTCTCTGGAGTCATTTCGTTGGAAGCGGGTTTTTGATTGCTCTGGAGTCATTTCGTTGGAAGGGGGTTTTAAGTGCTCTGGAGTCATTTCGTTGGAAGCGGGTTTTTGAGGGCTCTGGATTAATTTCGTTGGGCGGGTTTTGAGTTCTCTGGAGTCATTTCGTTGGTAGCGGGTTTTTACGTGCTCTGGATTTTTTTCGTTGTAAGCGTGTTTTTAAGTTCTCCTGAGTCATTTCGTTGGAAGCGGGGTTTTAAATGTTCTGGTGTCCTTTCGTTGGAAGCGGGGTTTAAGTGCTCTAGGGTCGTTTTGTTGGAAGCAGGTTTTTAAATGCTCTGTAGTCAATTTCTTGGAAGTGTGTTTTTAAGTGCTGTGGAGTCCTTTCGTTGGAAGCGGATTTTTAAGTGCTCTGGATTCATTTCGTTGGAAGCGGGTTTTTATGTGCACTGAGGATATTTCGTGTGAACTGGGTTTTTAAGTGCTCTGGAGTCATTTCTTTGGAAGCGGATTTTTAAGTACTCTGAGTCATTTCGTTGGAAGGGGTTTTTGAGTGGTCTGGAGTCATTTCGTTGGAATCCAGTTTTTACGTGCTCTGAATTCTTTTTGATGTAAGCGGGGTTTAAGTGCTCTAGGGTCGTTTCTTTGGAAACAGGTTTTTAAATGCTCTGTAGTCAATTTGTTGGAAGTGGGTATTTAAGTGGTCTGGAGTCCTTTCGTTGGAAGCGTATTTTCAAGTTCTCTTTAGTAATTTGGTTGGAAGCAGGTTTTTAAGTGCTCTGGAGTCATTTCGCTGGACGCGGTTTTTAGAGTGCTCTGGATTCATTTCCTTGGAAGAGGGTTTTTAAGTGCTCTGGAGTCATTTCGTTGGAAGCGGGTTTTTAAGTGTCTGGAGTCATTTTGTTGGAGGCTTGTTTTAGAGTGCTCTGGAATCATTTCGTTGGAAGCGGGTTTTTATGTGCACTGAGGACATTTTGTTGGAACTGGGTTTTTAAGTGCTCTGGGCTCATTTCGTTGGAAGCGGGTTTTTAAGTGCTCTTGGCTCATTTTGTTGGAAGAGGGTTTCTAAGTGCTCTGGAGTCTTTTCGTTGGAAGCGGGTTTTTGAGTGCTCTGGAGTCCTTTCGTTGGAAGCGGGTTTTTACGTGCTCTGGATTGTTTTCGTTGGAAGCGTGTTTTTAAGTGCTCCTGAGTCATTTCATTGGAAACGGGTTTTTATGTTCACTGAGGACATTTCGTTGGAACAAGGTTTTGAGTGCTCTGGAGTCATTTCATTTGAAGCGGTTTTTATGTGCACTGAGGACATTTCGTTGGAACTGGGTTTTTAAGTGCTCTGAGTCATTTCGTTGGAAGCAGGTTTTCAAGTTCTCTGAGTCATTTCGTTGGAAGGGGTTTTTGAGTTCTTTGGAGTCATTTCGTTGGAAGCAGGTTTTAAGTGCTCTGGAATCATTTCGTTGAAAGGAGGTTTTTAAGTGCTCTGGAGTCATTTCATTGGAAGCGTGTTGTTGAGTACTCTGGAGTCATTTCTTTGGAAGGGGGTTTTTAAGTGCTCTGAAGTCATTTCGTTGGAAGCGGGTTTTTCAGTGCTCTGGAGTCATTTCTTTGGAAGCGGATTTTTTAAGTGCTCTGAGTCATTTCGTTGGAAGCAGTGTTTTAAATGTTCTGGTGTCCTTCGTTGGAAGCAGGGTTTATTGCTCTAGAGTTGTTTTGTTGGAAGCAGGCTTTTAAATGCTCTGTAGTCATTTGGTTGGAAGCGTGTTTTTAAGTGCTCTGGACTCATTTTGTTGGATGCGGGTTTTTATGTGCTCTGGAGTAATTTCGTTGGAAGCGGATTTTAGAGTGCTCTGGAATCATTTCGTTGGAAGCGGGTTTTTATGTGCTCTGAGGTCATTTTGGTGGAAGCAGGTTTTTAAGTGCTCTGGGATCATTTCGTTGGAAGCGGGTTTTTAAGTGCTGTGGAGTCCTTTCGTTGGAAGCAGATTTTTAAGTGCTCTGGAGTCATTTCGTTGGAAGCGGATTTTTATGTGCACTGAGGACATTTTGTTGGAAGCGGGTTTTTAAGTGCTCTGGAGTCATTTCACAGCGGGTTTTTGAGTTCTTTGGAGTCATTTCGTTGGAAGCAGTTTTTAAGTACTCTGAGTCATTTCATTGGCTGGCGTTGTTGAGTACTCTGGACTCATTTCATTGGAAGTGGTTTTTGAGTGCTCTGGAGTCATTTCGTTGGAAGGGTTTTTAAGTGCTCTGAATTCATTTCGTTGGAAGTGGGTTTTCAGTGCTCTGGAGTCATTTTCTTTGAAGCGGTTTTTAAGTGCTCCTGAGTCATTTCATTGAAGCGGGTTTTTAAATGCTCCTTAGTCATTTCGTTGGAAGCGGGTTTTTAAATGTTCTGGTGTCCTTTCGTTGGAAGCAGGGTTTATTGCTCTAGAGTTGTTTTGTTGAAGCAGGCTTTTAAATGCTCTGTAGTCATTTGGTTGGAAGCAGTTTTTAAGTGCTCTGGTTCATTTCTTTGGAAGCAGCTTTTAAGTGCTCTGAGTCATTTCGTTGAAGCGGTTTTCAGAGTGCTCTGAGTCATTTCGTTAAGCGGTTTTTAAGAGTCTGGAGTCATTTAGATTGGAAGCGGGTTTTAGAGTGCTCTGGAATCATTTCGTTGGAAGCGGGTTTTTATGTGCTCTGATGTCATTTCTTTGGAAGCGGGTTTTTAAGTGCTCAGGGTTCATTTTGTTGAAAGCAGGTTTTTATGTGCACTGAGGACATTTCGTTGGAACTGGGTTTTTAAGTGCTCTGGGCTCATTTCGGTGGAAGCGGGTTTTTAAGTGCTCTGGGCTCATTTCGTTGGAAGTGGGTTTTTAAGTGCTCTGTAGTCATTTCATTGGAAGCGGGTTTTTGAGTGCTCTGGAGACATTTCATTGGAAGGAGGTTTTTATGTGCACTGAGGACATTTCGTTGGAACTGGGTTTTTAAGTGCTCTGAGTCATTTCGTTGGAAGTGGGTTTTAAGTGCTCTGGAGTCATTTTGTTGGAAGGGGGTGTTTATGTGCACTGAGGACATTTCGTTGGAACTGGGTTTTTAATTGCTCTAGAGTCATTTCGTTGGAAGCAAGTTTTTAAGTCCTCTGTAGTCATTTCGTTGGAAGCGGGTTTTAGAGTGCTCTGGAGTCATTTCGTTGGAATCGGGTTACTAAGTGCTCTGGAGTCATTTCGTTAGGCGGGTTTTTGAGGGCTCTGGAGTCATTTCGTGAGGCGGGTTTTTGAGTGCTGTGGAGTCCTTTCGTTGGAAGCGGGTTTTTAAGTGCTCCTGAGTCATTTCATTGGAACCGGGTTTTAAATGTTCTGGTGTCCTTTCGTTGGAAGCTTGGTTTAAGTGCTCTGAGTCATTTCGTTGAAGCGGTTTTTATGTTCACTGAGGACATTTCGTTGGAACTGGGTTTTTAAGTGCTCTGGAGTCATTTCGTTGGAAGCGGGTTTTTATGTGCACTGAGGACATTTCGTTGGAACTGGGTTTTTAAGTGCTCTGGAATCATTTCGTTGGAAGCGGGTTTTTGAGTTCTTTGGGGTCATTTCATTGGAAGCGTGTTGTTGAGTACTCTGGAGTCATTTCTTTGGAAGGGGTTTTTTAAGTGCTCTGAAGTCATTTCGTTGGAAGCGGGTTTTTCAGTGCTCTGGAGTCATTTCTTTGGAAGCGGGTTTTTAAGTTCTCCTGAGTCATTTCGTTGGAAGCGGGGTTTTAAATGTTCTGGTGTCCTTTCGTTGGAAGCGGGGTTTAAGTGCTCTAGGGTCGTTTTGTTGGAAGCAGGTTTTTAAATGCTCTGTAGTCAATTTCTTGGAAGTGTGTTTTTAAGTGCTGTGGAGTCCTTTCGTTGGAAGCGGATTTTTAAGTGCTCTGGATTCATTTCGTTGGAAGCGGGTTTTTATGTGCACTGAGGATATTTCGTTTTGAACTGGGTTTTTAAGTGCTCTGGAGTCATTTCTTTGGCGGATTTTTAAGTACTCTGGAGTCATTTCGTTGGAAGGGGGTTTTGAGTGGTCTGGAGTCATTTCGTTGGAATCCAGTTTTTCGTGCTCTGAATTCTTTTTGATGGAAGCGGGTTTAAGTGCTCTAGGGTCGTTTCTTTGAAACAGGTTTTTAAATGCTCTGTAGTCAATTTGTTGGAAGTGGGTATTTAAGTGGTCTGGAGTCCTTTTCGTTGGAAGCGTATTTTCAAGTTCTCTTTAGTAATTTGGTTGGAAGCAGGTTTTTAAGTGCTCTGGAGTCATTTAAGCTGGGACGCGGTTTTAGAGTGCTCTGGATTCATTTCCTTGGAAGAGGGTTTTAAGTGCTCTGGAGTCATTTCGTTGGAAGCGGGTTTTAAGTGTCTGGAGTCATTTTGTTGGAGGCTTGTTTTAGAGTGCTCTGGAATCATTTCGTTGGGCGGGTTTTATGTGCACTGAGGACATTTATTTGGAACTGGGTTTTTAAGTGCTCTGGGCTCATTTCGTTGGAGCGGGTTTTTAAGTGCTCTTGGCTCATTTTGTTGGAAGAGGTTTCTAAGTGCTCTGGAGTCATTTTAGTTAGGGCGGGTTTTGTGGGCTCTGGAGTCTTTTTCGTTGGAAGCGGGTTTTTGAGTGCTCTGGAGTCCTTTCGTTGGAAGCGGGTTTTACGTGCTCTGGATTGTTTTAGTTGGAAGCGTGTTTTTAAGTGCTCCTGAGTCATTTCATTGGAAACGGGTTTTTATGTTCACTGAGGACATTTCGTTGGAACAAGGTTTTTTGAGTGCTCTGGAGTCATTTCATTGGAAGCGGTTTTTATGTGCACTGAGGACATTTCGATTTGGAACTGGGTTTTTAAGTGCTCTGGAGTCATTTCGTTGAAGCAGGTTTTCAAGTTCTCTGGAGTCATTTCGTTGGAAGGGGTTTTTTTGAGTTCTTTGAGTCATTTCGTTGGAAAGCAGGTTTTTAAGTGCTCTGGAATCATTTCGTTGAAAGGAGGTTTTTAAGTGCTCTGGAGTCATTTCATTAGGCGTGTTGTTAAGTACTCTTAGTCATTTCTTTGGAAGGGGTTTTTAAGTGCTCTGAAGTCATTTAGATTTAGGCGGGTTTTTCAGTGCTCTGGAGTCATTTTTTCTTTGAAGCGGGTTTTTAAGTGCTCTGAGTCATTTCGTTGGAAGCAGTGTTTTAAATGTTCTGGTGTCATTTTCGTTGGAAGCAGGGTTTATTGCTCTAGAGTTGTTTTGTTGGAAGCAGGTTTTTAAATGCTCTGTAGTCATTTTGGTTGGAAGCGTGTTTTTAAGTGCTCTGGACTCATTTTGTTGGATGCGGTTTTTTTGTGTGCTCTGGAGTAATTTCGTTGGAAGCGGATTTTAGAGTGCTCTGGAATCATTTCGTTGGAGCGGGTTTTATGTGCTCTGAGGTCATTTGGTGGAAGCAGGTTTTAAGTGCTCTGGGATCATTTTGTTGGAAGCGGGTTTTTAAGTGCTGTGAGGTCCTTTCGTTGGAAGCAGATTTTTAAGTGCTCTGGAGTCATTTCGTTGGAGGCGATTTTTATGTGCACTGAGGACATTTTGTTGGAACTGGGTTTTAAGTGCTCTGAGTCATTTCGTTAAGCGGGTTTTTGAGTTCTTTGAGTCATTTCGTTGGAAGCAGTTTTTAAGTACTCTGGAGTCATTTCATTGGAAGCAGCGTTGTTGAGTACTCTGGACTCATTTCATTGGAAGTGGTTTTGAGTGCTCTGAGTCATTTCGTTGGAAGGGGGTTTTTAAGTGCTCTGAATTCATTTAGTTGGAAGTGGTTTTTCAGTGCTCTGGAGTCATTTCTTTGGGCGGGTTTTAAGTGCTCCTGAGTCATTTAGTTGGAAGCGGGTTTTAAATGCTCCTGAGTCATTTCGTTTGGAAGCGGGGGTTTTAAATGTTCTGGTGTCCTTTTCGTTGGAAGCAGGGTTTATTGCTCTAGAGTTGTTTTGTTGGAAGCAGGCTTTTAAATGCTCTGTAGTCATTTGGTTGGAAGCAGTTTTAAGTGCTCTGGTTCATTTCTTTGGAAGCAGATTTTTAAGTGCTCTGGAGTCATTTCGTTGGAAGCGGTTTTCAAGTGCTCTGGAGTCATTTCGTTGGAAGCGGTTTTTAAGAGTCTGGAGTCATTTCGTTTGAGAGCGGTTTTAGAGTGCTCTGGAATCATTTCGTTGGGCGGGTTTTTATGTGCTCTGATGTCATATCTTTGGGCGGGTTTTTAAGTGCTCAGGGTTCATTTTGTTGAAAGCAGGTTTTTATGTGCACTGAGGACATTTCGTTGGAACTAGGTTTTTAAGTGCTCTGGGCTCATTTCATTGGAAGCGGGGTTTTAAGTGCTCTGGGCTCATTTAGATTTGGAAGTGGGTTTTTAAGTGCTCTGTAGTCATTTCATTGGAAGCGGGTTTTTTGAGTGCTCTGAGACATTTCATTGGAAGGAGGTTTTATGTGCACTGAGGACATTTCGTTGGAACTGGGTTTTTAAGTGCTCTGGAGTCATTTCGTTGGAAGTGGGTTTTTAAGTGCTCTGGAGTCATTTTGTTGGAAGGGGTGTTTATGTGCACTGAGGACATTTCGTTGGAACTGGGTTTTTAATTGCTCTAGAGTCATTTCGTTGGGAAGCAAGTTTTTAAGTCCTCTGTAGTCATTTCGTTAGGCGGGTTTTAGAGTGCTCTGGAGTCATTTCGTTGGAATCGGGTTACTAAGTGCTCTGAGTCATTTCGTTGGAAGCGGGTTTTTGAGGGCTCTGGAGTCATTTCGTTAGGCGGTTTTTGAGTGCTGTGGAGTCCTTTCGTTGGAAGCGGGTTTTTAAGTGCTCTGAGTCATTTCATTGAACCGGGTTTTAAATGTTCTGGTGTCCTTTCGTTGGAAGCTTGGTTTAAGTGCTCTGGAGTCATTTCGTTGGAAGCGGGTTTTTATGTTCACTGAGGACATTTCGTTTGGAACTGGTTTTTAAGTGCTCTGGAGTCATTTTCGTTTAGGCGGGTTTTTATGTGCACTGAGGACATTTCGTTTGGAACTGGGTTTTTAAGTGCTCTGAATCATTTTCGTTGGAAGCGGGTTTTGAGTTCTTTGGGGTCATTTCATTGGAAGCGTGTTGTTGAGTACTCTGGAGTCATTTCTTTGGAAGGGTTTTTAAGTGCTCTGAAGTCATTTCGTTTAAGCGGGTTTTTCAGTGCTCTGAGTCATTTCTTTAAGCGGGTTTTTAAGTTCTCCTGAGTCATTTCGTTTAGAAAGCGGGGTTTTAAATGTTCTAGTGTCCTTTCGTTGGAAGCGGGGTTTAAGTGCTCTAGGGTCGTTTTGTTGGAAGCAGGTTTTTAAATGCTCTGTAGTCAATTTCTTGGAAGTGTGTTTTTAAGTGCTGTGGAGTCCTTTTGTTAAGCGGATTTTTAAGTGCTCTGGATTCATTTAGTTGAGGCGGGTTTTTATATGCACTGAGGATATTTCGTTTGAACTGGGTTTTTAAGTGCTCTGGAGTCATTTCTTTGGAGGCGGATTTTTAAGTACTCTGGAGTCATTTCGTTGGAAGGGGGTTTTTGAGTGGTCTGGAGTCATTTCGTTGGAATCCGGTTTTACGTGCTCTGAATTCTTTTTTTGGAAGCGGGGTTTAAGTGCTCTAGGGTCGTTTCTTTGGAAACAGGTTTTTAAATGCTCTGTAGTCAATTTGTTGGAAGTGGGTATTTAAGTGGTCTGGAGTCTTTTCGTTGGAAGCATATTTTCAAGTTCTCTTTAGTAATTTGGTTGGAAGCAGGTTTTTAAGTGCTCTGGAGTCATTTCGCTGGGCGCGGTTTTTAGAGTGCTCTGGATTCATTTCCTTGGAAGAGGGTTTTAAGTGCTCTGGAGTCATTTCGTTGGAAGGCGGGTTTTTAAGTGTCTGGAGTCATTTTGTTGGAGGCTTGTTTTAGAGTGCTCTGGAATCATTTCGTTTTAGGCGGGTTTTATGTGCACTGAGGACATTTTGTTGGAACTGGGTTTTTAAGTGCTCTGGGCTCATTTCGTTGGAAGCGGGTTTTAAGTGCTCTTAGCTCATTTTGTTGGAAGAGGGTTTCTAAGTGCTCTGGGAGTCATTTCGATTTTGAAGCGGGTTTTGTGGGCTCTGGAGTCTTTTTTTCGTTGCAAAAGCGGGTTTTTGAGTGCTCTGGAGTCCTTTCGTTGGAAGCGGGTTTTTCGTGCACTGAGGATATTTCGTTTGAACTGGGTTTTTAATTGCTCTGGAGTCATTTCTTTGGAAGCGGATTTTTAAGTACTCTGAGTCATTTCGTTGGAAGGGGTTTTGAGTGGTCTGGAGTCATTTCGTTTGGAATCCAGTTTTACGTGCTCTGAATTCTTTTTGATGGAAGCGGGGTTTAAGTGCTCTAGGGTCGTTTCTTTGGAAACAGGTTTTAAATGCTCTGTAGTCAATTTGTTGGAAGTGGGTATTTTAAGTGGTCTGGAGTCCTTTCGTTGGAGCGTATTTTCAAGTTCTCTTTAGTAATTTGGTTGGAAGCAGGTTTTTAAGTGCTCTGAGTCACTTAAGCTGGGCCAGCAGTTTTTAGAGTGCTCTGGATTCATTTCCTTGGAAGAGGGTTTTTAAGTGCTCTGGAGTCATTTCGTTGGAAGCGGTTTTTTAAGTGTCTGGAGTCATTTTGTTGGAGGCTTGTTTTTTAGAGTGCTCTGGAATCATTTCGTTGGAAGCGGGTTTTATGTGCACTGAGGACATTTTGTTGGAACTGGGTTTTTAAGTGCTCTGGGCTCATTTCGTTGAGGCGGGTTTTTAAGTGCTCTTGGCTCATTTTGTTGGAAGAGGGTTTCTAAGTGCTCTGGAGTCATTTCGATTTGAAGCGGGTTTTGTGGGCTCTGAGTCTTTTAGATTTGTAAGCGGGTTTTGAGTGCTCTGGAGTCCTTTCGTTGGAAAGCGGGTTTTTCGTGCACTGAGGATATTTCGTTTTGAACTGGGTTTTAATTGCTCTGGAGTCATTTCTTTGAGGCGGATTTTTAAGTACTCTGGAGTCATTTCGTTGGAAGGGGTTTTTGAGTGGTCTGGAGTCATTTCGTTTGGAATCCAGTTTTTCGTGCTCTGAATTCTTTTGATGGAGCGGGGTTTAAGTGCTCTAGTGTCGTTTCTTTGGAAACAGGTTTTTAAATGCTCTGTAGTCAATTTGTTGGAAGTGGGTATTTAAGTGGTCTGGAGTCCTTTCGTTGGAGCGTATTTTCAAGTTCTCTTTAGTAATTTGGTTGGAAGCAGGTTTTTAAGTGCTCTGGAGTCATTTTCGCTGGAAGCGGTTTTTAGAGTGCTCTGGATTCATTTCCTTGGAAGAGGTTTTTAAGTGCTCTGGAGTCATTTCGATTTAGGCGGGGTTTTAAGTGTCTGGAGTCATTTTGTTGGAGGCTTGTTTTAGAGTGCTCTGGAATCATTTCGTTTAGGCGGGTTTTTATGTGCACTGAGGACATTTTGTGGAACTGGGTTTTTTAAGTGCTCTGGGCTCATTTTGTTGGAAGCGGGTTTTTAAGTGCTCTTGGCTCATTTTGTTGGAAGAGGGTTTCTAAGTGCTCTGGAGTCATTTCGTTTAGGCGGGTTTTGTGGGCTCTGAGTCTTTTTCGTTGGAAGCGGGTTTTGAGTGCTCTGGAGTCCTTTCGTTGGAAGCGGGTTTTTACGTGCTCTGGATTGTTTTCGTTGGAAGCGTGTTTTTAAGTGCTCCTGAGTCATTTCATTGGAAACGGGTTTTTATGTTCACTGAGGACATTTCGTTGGAACAAGGTTTTTGAGTGCTCTGGAGTCATTTCATTGGAGCGGGTTTTTATGTGCACTGAGGACATTTCGTTGGAACTGGGTTTTTTAAGTGCTCTGGAGTCATTTCGTTGGAAGCAGGTTTTCAAGTTCTCTGGAGTCATTTCGTTGGAAGGGGGTTTTTGAGTTCTTTGGAGTCATTTCGTTGGAAGCAGGTTTTTAAGTGCTCTGGAATCATTTCGTTGAAAGGAGGTTTTTAAGTGCTCTGGAGTCATTTCATTGGAAGCGTGTTGTTGAGTACTCTGGAGTCATTTCTTTGGAAGGGGTTTTTAAGTGCTCTGAAGTCATTTCGTTTAGGCGGGTTTTCAGTGCTCTGGAGTCATTTCTTTAGGCGGATTTTTAAGTGCTCCTGAGTCATTTCGTTGGAAGCAGTGTTTTAAATGTTCTGGTGTCCTTTCGTTGGAAGCAGGGTTTATTGCTCTAGAGTTGTTTTGTTGGAAGCAGGCTTTTAAATGCTCTGTAGTCATTTGGTTGGAAGCGTGTTTTTAAGTGCTCTGGACTCATTTTGTTGGATCTGGGTTTTTATGTGCTCTGGAGTAATTTCGTTTGAGCGGATTTTAGAGTGCTCTGGAATCATTTCGTTGGAGGCGGGTTTTATGTGCTCTGAGGTCATTTTGGTGGAAGCAGGTTTTTAAGTGCTCTGGGATCATTTCTTTTAGGCGGGTTTTAAGTGCTGTGGAGTCCTTTCGTTGGAAGCAGATTTTTAAGTGCTCTGGAGTCATTTCGTTGGAGGCGGATTTTATGTGCACTGAGGACATTTTTTAGGCGGGTTTTTAAGTGCTCTGGAGTCATTTCGTTTAAGCGGGTTTTTTGAGTTCTTTGAGTCATTTGTTGGAAGCAGTTTTTAAGTACTCTGAGTCATTTCATTTAGGCGTTGTTGAGTACTCTGGACTCATTTCATTGGAAGTAGTTTTTGAGTGCTCTGAGTCATTTCGTTGGAAGGGGTTTTTAAGTGCTCTGAATTCATTTAGTTGGAAGTGGGTTTTCAGTGCTCTGGAGTCATTTCTTTAGGCGGGTTTTTAAGTGCTCTGAGTCATTTCGTTGGCGGTTTTTAAATGCTCCTGAGTCATTTCGTTTAGGCGGGGTTTTAAATGTTCTGGTGTCCTTTCGTTGGAAGCAGGGTTTATTGCTCTAGAGTTGTTTTGTTGAAGCAGGCTTTTTAAATGCCCTGTAGTCATTTGGTTGGAAGCAGTTTTTAAGTGCTCTGGTTCATTTCTTTGGAAGCAGCTTTTAAGTGCTCTGGAGTCATTTCGTTGGAGCGGTTTTCAGAGTGCTCTGGAGTCATTTCGTTAGGCGGTTTTTAAGAGTCTGGAGTCATTTCGTTAGGCGGGTTTTAGAGTGCTCTGGAATCATTTCGTTTAGGCGGGTTTTTATGTGCTCTGATGTCATTTCTTTGGAAGCGGGTTTTTAAGTGCTCAGGGTTCATTTTGTTGAAAGCAGGTTTTATGTGCACTGAGGACATTTCGTTGGAACTGGGTTTTTAAGTGCTCTGGGCTCATTTCGATGGAAGCGGGTTTTAAGTGCTCTGGGCTCATTTCATTTGGAAGTGGGTTTTAAGTGCTCTGTAGTCATTTCATTAAGCGGGTTTTTGAGTGCTCTGGAGACATTTCATTGGAAGGAGGTTTTTATGTGCACTGAGGACATTTCGTTGGAACTGGGTTTTTAAGTGCTCTGGAGTCATTTCGTTGGAAGTGGGTTTTTAAGTGCTCTGGAGTCATTTTGTTGGAAGGGTGTTTATGTGCACTGAGGACATTTCGTTGGAACTGGGTTTTAATTGCTCTAGAGTCATTTCGTTGGAAGCAAGTTTTAAGTCCTCTGTAGTCATTTCGTTGAGGCGGGTTTTAGAGTGCTCTGGAGTCATTTCGTTGGAATCGGGTTACTAAGTGCTCTGGAGTCATTTCGTTGGGCGGGTTTTGAGGCTCTGGAGTCATTTCGTTGGAGGCGGGTTTTGAGTGCTGTGGAGTCCTTTCGTTTTAGGCGGGTTTTTAAGTGCTCTGAGTCATTTCATTGGAACCGGGGTTTTAAATGTTCTGGTGTCCTTTCGTTTGGAAGCTTGGTTTAAGTGCTCTGGAGTCATTTCGTTTAGGCGGGTTTTTATGTTCACTGAGGACATTTCGTTGGAACTGGGTTTTTAAGTGCTCTGGAGTCATTTCGTTAAGCGGGTTTTTATGTGCACTGAGGACATTTCGTTGGAACTGGGTTTTTAAGTGCTCTGGAATCATTTCGTTAAGCGGTTTTTGAGTTCTTTGGGGTCATTTCATTGGAGCGTGTTGTTGAGTACTCTGGAGTCATTTCTTTGGAAGGGTTTTTAAGTGCTCTGAAGTCATTTCGTTAGGCGCGGTTTTTCAGTGCTCTGGAGTCATTTCTTTGGAAGCGGGTTTTTAAGTTCTCCTGAGTCATTTCGTTTAGGCGGGGTTTTAAATGTTCTGGTGTCCTTTCGTTTAAGCGGGGTTTAAGTGCTCTAGGTCGTTTTGTTGGAAGCAGGTTTTAAATGCTCTGTAGTCAATTTCTTGGAAGTGTGTTTTTAAGTGCTGTGGAGTCCTTTTGTTGGGCGGATTTTTAAGTGCTCTGGATTCATTTCGTTGGAGCGGGTTTTATGTGCACTGAGGATATTTCGTTTGAACTGGGTTTTTAAGTGCTCTGGAGTCATTTCTTTGGGGCGGATTTTAAGTACTCTGAGTCATTTCGTTGGAAGGGGTTTTTTGAGTGGTCTGGAGTCATTTCGTTGGAATCCGGTTTCACGTGCTCTGAATTCTTTTTGATGGAGCGGGTTTAAGTGCTCTAGGGTCGTTTCTTTGGAAACAGGTTTTAAATGCTCTGTAGTCAATTTGTTGGAAGTGGGTATTTAAGTGGTCTGAGTCTTTTTCGTTGGAAGCATATTTTCAAGTTCTCTTTAGTAATTTGGTTGGAAGCAGGTTTTAAGTGCTCTGGAGTCATTTTAAGCTGGGTGCGGTTTTAGAGTGCTCTGGATTCATTTCCTTGGAAGAGGGTTTTAAGTGCTCTCTGAGTCATTTCGTTTAGGCGGGTTTTAAGTGTCTGGAGTCATTTTGTTGGAGGCTTGTTTTAGAGTGCTCTGGAATCATTTAGATTTGGCCGGGTTTTATGTGCACTGAGGACATTTTGTTGGAACTGGGTTTTTAAGTGCTCTGGGCTCATTCGTTGGAGCGGGTTTTTAAGTGCTCTTGGCTCATTTTGTTGGAAGAGGGTTTCTAAGTGCTCTGGAGTCATTTCGTTTGGGCGGGTTTTGTGGGCTCTGAGTCTTTTCGTTGCAAGCGGGTTTTTGAGTGCTCTGGAGTCTTTTCGTTGGAAAGCGGGTTTTACGTGCACTGAGGATATTTCGTTTGAACTGGGTTTTAATTGCTCTGGAGTCATTTCTTTGGAGGCGGATTTTTAAGTACTCTGAGTCATTTCGTTGGAAGGGGTTTTAGTGGTCTGAGTCATTTCGTTTGGAATCCAGTTTTTACGTGCTCTGAATTCTTTTGATGGAAGCGGGGTTTAAGTGCTCTGGGTCGTTTCTTTGAAACAGGTTTTTAAATGCTCTGTAGTCAATTTGTTGGAAGTGGGTATTTAAGTGGTCTGGAGTCCTTTCGTTGGAGCGTATTTTCAAGTTCTCTTTAGTAATTTGGTTGGAAGCAGGTTTTTAAGTGCTCTGGAGTCATTTAAGCTGGGCGCTGGTTTTAGAGTGCTCTGGATTCATTTCCTTGGAAGAGGTTTTTAAGTGCTCTGGAGTCATTTCGTTGGAGCGGGTTTTAAGTGTCTGGAGTCATTTTGTTGGAGGCTTGTTTTAGAGTGCTCTGGAATCATTTCGATTTAGAGCGGGTTTTTATGTGCACTGAGGACATTTTATTGGAACTGGGTTTTAAGTGCTCTGGGCTCATTTCGTTTAGGCGGGTTTTTAAGTGCTCTTGGCTCATTTTGTTGGAAGAGGGTTTCTAAGTGCTCTGGAGTCATTTCTTTTAAGCGGGTTTTTGTGGGCTCTGGAGTCTTTTCGTTGGAAGCGGGTTTTGAGTGCTCTGGAGTCCTTTCGTTGGGCGCGGTTTTCGTGCTCTGGATTGTTTTAGTTGGAGGCGTGTTTTTAAGTGCTCCTGAGTCATTTCATTGGAAGCGGGTTTTATGTTCACTGAGGACTTTTCGTTGGAACACGGTTTTTGAGTGCTCTGGAGTCATTTCATTGGAGCGCGGGTTTTATGTGCACTGAGGACATTTCGTTGGAACTGGGTTTTAAGTGCTCTGGAGTCATTTCGTTGGAAGCAGGTTTTCAAGTTCTCTGGAGTCATTTCGTTGGAAGGGGTTTTGAGTTCTTTGGAGTCATTTCGTTGGAAGCAGGTTTTAAGTGCTCTGGAATCATTTCGTTGAAAGGAGGTTTTTAAGTGCTCTGGAGTCATTTCATTGGAGCGTGTTGTTGAGTACTCTGGAGTCATTTCTTTGGAAGGGTTTTTAAGTGCTCTGAAGTCATTTCGTTTAGGCGGGTTTTCAGTGCTCTGGAGTCATTTCGTTGGAAGCAGGTTTTTAAGTGCTCTGGAATCATTTCGTTGAAAGGAGGTTTTTAAGTGCTCTGGAGTCATTTCATTGGAAGCGTGTTGTTGAGTACTCTGGAGTCATTTCTTTGGAAGGGGTTTTAAGTGCTCTGAAATCATTTCGTTAGGCGGGTTTTCAGTGCTCTGGAGTCATTTCTTTAGGCGGATTTTTAAGTGCTCCTGAGTCATTTCGTTGGAAGCAGGGTTTTAAATGTTCTGGTGTCCTTCGTTGGAAGCAGGGTTTATTGCTCTAGAGTTGTTTTGTTGGAAGCAGGCTTTTAAATGCTCTGTAGTCATTTGGTTGGAAGCGTGTTTTTAAGTGCTCTGGACTCATTTTGTTGGATGCGGGGTTTTATGTTCTCTGGAGTAATTTCGTTAGGCGGATTTTAGAGTGCTCTGGAATCATTTCGTTAGGCGGGTTTTTATGTGCTCTGAGGTCATTTGGTGGAAGCAGGTTTTTAAGTGCTCTGGGATCATTTCGTTTAGGCGGGTTTTAAGTGCTGTGGAGTCCTTTCGTTGGAAGCAGATTTTTAAGTGCTCTGGAGACATTTCGTTGGAGCGGATTTTTATGTGCACTGAGGACATTTTGTTGGAGCGGGTTTTTAAGTGCTCTGGAGTCATTTTTGTTGAAGCGGGTTTTGAGTTCTTTGAGTCATTTCATTTGGAAGCAGGTTTTTAAGTACTCTGGAGTCATTTCATTGGAAGCGTTGTTGAGTACTCTGGACTCATTTCGTTGGAAGTGGTTTTTGAGTGCTCTGAGTCATTTCGTTGGAAGGGTTTTTAAGTGCTCTGAATTCATTTCGTTGGAAGCGGGTTTTCAGTGCTCTGGAGTCATTTCTTTAGGCGGGTTTTTAAGTGCTCCTGAGTCATTTCTTTGGAGGCGGGTTTTAAATGCTCCTGAGTCATTTCGTTGGAGGCGGGGTTTTAAATGTTCTGGTGTCCTTTCATTGGAAGCAGGGTTTATTGCTCTAGAGTTGTTTTGTTGGAAGCAGGCTTTTAAATGCTCTGTAGTCATTTGGTTGGAAGCAGTTTTTAAGTGCTCTGGTTCATTTCTTTGGAAGCAGATTTTTATGTGCTCTGGGGTCATTCGTTGGAAGCAGCTTTTTAAGTGCTCTGGAGTCATTTCGTTTAGGCGGTTTTCAGAGTGCTCTGGAGTCATTTCGTTAGGCGGTTTTTAAGAGTCTGGAGTCATTTCGTTGGAAGCGGGTTTTAGAGTGCTCTGGAATCATTTCATTTAGGCGGGTTTTATGTGCTCTGATGTCATTTCGTTGGAAGCGGGTTTTTAAGTGCTCAGGGTTCATTTGTTGAAAGCAGGTTTTTTATGTGCACTGAGGACATTTCGTTGGAACTGGGTTTTTAAGTGCTCTGGGCTCATTTCGTGGAAGCGGGTTTTAAAGTGCTCTGGGCTCATTTAGTTGGAAGTGGTTTTTAAGTGCTCTGTAGTCATTTCATTGGAAGCGGGTTTTGAGTGCTCTGGAGACATTTCATTGGAAGCAGATTTTTATGTGCACTGAGGACATTTCGTTGGAACTGGGTATTTAAGTGCTCTGGGTAATTTCGTTGGAAGTGGGTTTTTAAGTGCTCTGGAGTCATTTTGTTGGAAGGGGTGTATATGTGCACTGAGGACATTTCGTTGGAACTGGGTTTTTAATTGCTCTAGAGTCATTTAGATTTGGAAGCAAGTTTTTAAGTCCTCTGTAGTCATTTAGATTTAGGCGGGTTTTAGAGTGCTCTGGAGTCATTTCGTTGGAATTGGGTTACTAAGTGCTCTGAGTCATTTCGTTAGGCGGGTTTTGAGGGCTCTGGAGTCATTTCGTTGGAAGCGGGTTTTGAGTGCTGTGGAGTCCTTTCGTTGGAGCGGTTTTTAAGTGCTCTGAGTCATTTCATTGGAACCGGGGTTTTAAATGTTCTGGTGTCCTTTCGTTGGAAGCTTGGGTTTAAGTGCTCTGGAGTCATTTAGTTGGAGCGGGTTTTTATGTTCACTGAGGACATTTCGTTGGAACTGGGTTTTTAAGTGCTCTGGAGTCATTTCGTTGGAAGCAGGTTTTTATGTGCACTGAGGACCTTTCGTTGGAACTGGGTTTTTAAGTGCTCTGGAATCATTTCATTTAGGCGGGTTTTGAGTTCTTTGGAGTCATTTCATTGGAAGCGTGTTGTTGAGTACTCTGGAGTCATTTCTTTGGAAGGGGTTTTAAGTGCTCTGAAGTCATTTCGTTTAGGCGGGTTTTTCAGTGCTCTGGAGTCATTTCTTTGGAAGGGGTTTTAAGTGCTCCGAGTCATTTCGTTAGAGCGGGTTTTTAAGTGCTCCTGAGTCATTTCGTTGGGCGGGGTTTTAAATATTCTGGTGTCCTTTCGTTGGAAGCAGGGTTTATTGCTCTAGAGTTGTTTTGTTGGAAGCAGGCTTTTAAATGCTCTGTAGTCATTTGGTTAGAAGCGGGTTATTAAGTGCTCTGGACTCATTTCGTTGGAAGCGGGTTTTAAGTGCTCTGAGAAATTTCGTTGGAAGCGGATATTAGAGTGCTCTGGAATCATTTCGTTGGGCGGGTTTTTATGTGCTCTGAGGTCATTTCGGTGGAAGCAGGTTTTAAGTGCTCTGGGATCATTTCTTTGGCGGGTTTTAAGTGCTCCTGAGTCATTTTTTAGGCGGGGTTTAAATATTCTGGTGTCCTTTCGTTGGAAGCAGGGTTTATTGCTCTAGAGTTGTTTTGTTGGAAGCAGGCTTTTAAATGCTCTGTAGTCATTTGGTTAGGCGGGTTATTAAGTGCTCTGGACTCATTTCGTTGGGCGGGTTTTAAGTGCTCTGGAGAAATTTCGTTGGAGCGGATATTAGAGTGCTCTGGAATCATTTAGTTTAGCGGGTTTTTATGTGCTCTGAGGTCATTTCGGTGGAAGCAGGTTTTAAGTGCTCTGGGATCATTTCGTTGGAAGCGGGTTTTTAAGTGCTGTGGAGTCCTTTCGTTGGAAGCAGATTTTTAAGTGCTCTGGAGTCATTTCGTTGGAAGCAGATTTTTATCTGCACTGAGGACATTTCGTTGGAACTGGGTTTTTAAGTGCTCTGGAGTCATTTCCGTTGGGCGGGTTTTCAGTGCTCTGAGTCATTTCTTTGGAAGCGGATTTTTAAGTGCTCCTGAGTCATTTCGTTGGAAGCAGGGATTTAAATGTTCTGGTGTCCTTTCTTTGGAAGCAGGGTTTATTGCTCTAGAGTTGTTGTGTTGGAAGCAGGCTTTTAAATACTCTGTAGTCATTTGGTTGGAAGCGTGTTTTTAAGTGCTCTGGACTCATTTTGTTGGAAGTGGGTTTTTATGTGCTCTGGAGTAATTTCGTTGGAAGCAGGTTTTTAAGTACTCTGGAGTCATTTCATTGGAAGCATGTTTTTGAGTACTCTGGAGTCATTTAGTTGGAAGTGGGTTTTTGAATGATCTGGAGTCATTTCGTTGGAAGGGGGTTTTTAAGTGCTCTGAAGTCATTTCTTTGGAAGCGGGTTTTAAGTGCTCTGGTGTCATTTCTTTGGAAGAGGGTTTTAAGTGCTCCTGTGTCATTTCATTGGAAGCAAGTTTTTAAGTGCTCCTGAGTCATTTCATTTAGGCGGGGTTTAAGTGCTCTAGAGTTGTTTTGTTGGAAGGAGGTTTTAAATGTTCTGTAGTCATTTCGTTGGAAGCAGTTTTTAAGTGCTCTGAGTCATTATTTTAGGCGGGTTTTTATGTGCTGAGGCTCATTTTGTTGGAAGCAGCTTTTCAAGTGCTCTGGAGTCATTTTGTTGGAGGCGTCTTTTAGAGTGTTCTGGAGTCATTTCCATTTGGAAGTTGGTTTCTATGTGCACTGAGGACATTTTGTTGGAACTGGGTTTTTAAGTGCTCTGAGTCATTTAGTTGGCGGGTTTTTAACTGCTCTGGAATCATTCCATTAGGCGTGTTTTTAAGTGCTCTGGAGTCATTTCTTTGGAGGCGGGTTTTTAAGTGTTCTGGAGTCATTTCATTGGAAGCAGGTTTTAGAGTGCTCTGGAATCATTTCGTTGGAAGCGGGTTTTACATGCTCTGGATTTTTTTCGTTGTAGCGTGTTTTTAAGTGCTCCTGAGTCATTTTGTTGGAAACGGGTTTTAAATGTTATGGTGTCCTTTCGTTTAGGCGGGCGTTCGTGCTCTAGGGTCATTTTGTTGGAAGCAGGTTTTTAAGTGCTCTGTAGTCAATTTGTTGGAAGCGTGTTTTTAAGTGCTCTGGAGTCATTTCATTGGAAGCGGGTTTTAAGTGTTGTGGAGTCATTTCATTGGAAGTGGATTTTTAGAGTGCTCTGGAATCATTTCGTTGGAGGCGGGTTTTTATGTGCTCTGAGGTCATTTTGGTGGAAGCAGGTTTTAAGTGCTCTGGGATCATTTCTTTAGGCGTATTTTAGAGTGCTCTGAGTCATTTCGTTGGAAGCATGTTTTAAGTACTCTGTAGTCATTTCATTGGAAGCATGTTTTTTTGAGTACTCTGGAGTCATTTCGTTGGAAGTGGGTT
Organism: Meriones psammophilus; assembly: GCA_036365155.1. NCBI lineage: Eukaryota > Metazoa > Chordata > Mammalia > Rodentia > Muridae > Meriones > Meriones psammophilus. Next base: position 42,625 of record JAEOAE010003918.1, read on the forward strand.
TTGAATGCTCTGGAGTCATTTCGTTGGAAGGGGGTTTTTAAGTGCTCTGAAGTCATTTCTTTGGAAGCGGGTTTTTAAGTGCTCCTGAGTCAATTTATTGGAAGCAGGTTTTTAAGTGCTCCTGAGTCATTTCGTTGGTAGCGGGGTTTAAGTGCTCTAGAGTTTTTTTGTTGGAAGGAGGTTTTTAAATGCTCTGTAGTCATTTCGTTGGAAGCGTGTTTTTAAGTGCTCTGGACTCATTTTGTTGGAAGCAGGTTTTTATGTGCTCTGGAGTAATTTCGTTGGAAGCAGGTTTTTAAGTACTCTGGAGTCATTTCATTGGAAGCATGTTTTTGAGTACTCTGGAGTCATTTAGTTGGAAGTGGGTTTTTGAATGATCTGGAGTCATTTCGTTGGAAGGGGGTTTTTAAGTGCTCTGAAGTCATTTCTTTGGAAGCGGGTTTTTAAGTGCTCTGGTGTCATTTCTTTGGAAGAGGGTTTTTAAGTGCTCCTCGTCATTTCATTGGAAGCAAGTTTTTAAGTGCTCCTGAGTCATTTCGTTGGAGCGGGGTTTAAGTGCTCTAGAGTTGTTTTGTTGGAAGGAGGTTTTAAATGTTCTGTAGTCATTTAGATTTGGAAGCAGTTTTAAGTGCTCTGGAGTCATTATTTTGGAGCGGGTTTTTATGTGCTCAGGGCTCATTTTGTTGGAAGCAGCTTTTCAAGTGCTCTGAGTCATTTTGTTGGAGGCGTCTTTTAGAGTGTTCTGGAGTCATTTAGTTGGAAGTTGGTTTCTATGTGCACTGAGGACATTTCATTTGGAACTGGGTTTTAAGTGCTCTGGAGTCATTTCGTTGGGCGTGGGTTTTTAACTGCTCTGGAATCATTCCATTGGAGCGTGTTTTTAAGTGCTCTGGAGTCATTTCTTTGGAAGCAGGTTTTTAAGTGTTCTGGAGTCATTTCATTGGAGCGGGTTTTAGAGTGCTCTGGAATCATTTCGTTGGGCGGGTTTTGTACATGCTCTGGATTTTTTCCGTTTTAAAGCGTGTTTTAAGTGCTCTGAGTCATTTTGTTTAAAGCGGGTTTTAAATGTTATGGTGTCCTTTCGTTTAGGCGGCGTTTCGTGCTCTAGGGTCATTTGTTGGAAGCAGGTTTTTAAGTGCTCTGTAGTCAATTTGTTGGGCGTGTTTTAAGTGCTCTGAGTCATTTTTCATTGAGCGGGTTTTAAGTGTTGTGGAGTCATTTCATTGGAAGTGGATTTTAGAGAGCTCTGGAATCATTTCGTTAGAGCGGGTTTTATGTGCTCTGAGGTCATTTGGTGGAAGCAGGTTTTTAAGTGCTCTGGGATCATTTCTTTGGAGGCGTATTTTTAGAGTGCTCTGGAGTCATTTCGTTGGAAGCATGTTTTTTAAGTACTCTGTAGTCATTTCATTGGAAGCATGTTTTGAGTACTCTGAGTCATTTAGTTTTGGAAGTGGGTTTTTGAATGCTCTGGAGTCATTTCGTTGGAAGGGGTTTTTAAGTGCTCTAAAGTCATTTCTTTGGGCGGGTTTTTAAGTGCTCTGAGTCAATTTATTGGAAACACGTTTTTAAGTGCTCCTGAGTCATTTCGTTAGGCGGGGTTTAAGTGCTCTAGAGTTTTTTTGTTGGAAGGAGGTTTTTAAATGCTCTGTAGTCATTTCGTTGGAAGCAGTTTTAAGTGCTCTGAGTCATTATTTTGGGCGGGTTTTATGTGCTCTGGAGTAATTTAGTTGGAAGCAGGTTTTAAGTACTCTGGAGTCATTTCATTGGAAGCATGTTTTGAGTACTCTGGAGTCATTTAGTTGGAAGTGGGTTTTGAATGATCTGAGTCATTTCGTTGGAAGGGGTTTTAAGTGCTCTGAAGTCATTTCTTTGGAAGCAGGTTTTTTAAGTGCTCTGGTGTCATTTCTTTGGAAGAGGTTTTTAAGTGCTCTCACGTCATTTCATTGGAAGCAAGTTTTTAAGTGCTCTGAGTCATTTCGTTGGATTACAGGTTTAAGTGCTCTAGAGTTGTTTTGTTGGAAGGAGGTTTTTAAATGTTCTGTAGTCATTTCGTTGGAAGCAGTTTTAAGTGCTCTGAGTCATTATTTTGAGGCGGGTTTTTATGTGCTCGGGCTCATTTTGTTGGAAGCAGCTTTTCAAGTGCTCTGGAGTCATTTTGTTGAGGCGTCTTTTAGAGTGTTCTGGAGTCATTTCGTTTGGAAGTTGGTTTCTATGTGCACTGAGGACATTTCGTTGGAACTGGGTTTTTAAGTGCTCTGGAGTCATTTCGTTGGGCCTTGGGTTTTTAACTGCTCTGGAATCATTCCATTGGGGCGTGTTTTTAAGTGCTCTGGAGTCATTTCTTTGGAAGCAGGTTTTAAGTGTTCTGGAGTCATTTCATTGGAGCGGGTTTTAGAGTGCTCTGGAATCATTTCGTTGGAAGCGGTTTTTACATGCTCTGGATTTTTTTTGTAGCGTGTTTTAAGTGCTCTGAGTCATTTTGTTGGAAACGGGGTTTTAAATGTTATGGTGTCCTTTCGTTGGAGCGGCGTTCGTGCTCTAGGGTCATTTGTTGGAAGCAGGTTTTAAGTGCTCTGTAGTCAATTTGTTGGAAGCGTGTTTTAAGTGCTCTGGAGTCATTTCATTTAGGCGGGTTTTAAGTGTTGTGGAGTCATTTCATTGGAAGTGGATTTTAGAGCTCTGGAATCATTTCGTTGGCGCGGGTTTTATGTGCTCTGAGGTCATTTGGTGGAAGCAGGTTTTAAGTGCTCTGGGATCATTTCTTTGGAGCGTATTTTTAGAGTGCTCTGGAGTCATTCGTTTGGAAGCATGTTTTAAGTACTCTGTAGTCATTTCATTGGAAGCATGTTTTTAGTACTCTGGAGTCATTTCGTTGGAAGTGGGTTTTGAATGCTCTGGAGTCATTTCGTTGGAAGGGGTTTTTTAAGTGCTCTGAAGTCATTTCTTTGGAAGGGTTTTTAAGTGCTCCTGAGTCAATTTATTGGAAACACGTTTTTAAGTGCTCTGAGTCATTTTCGTTGGAAGCGGGGTTTAAGTGCTCTAGAGTTTTGTTGGAAGGAGGTTTTTAAATGCTCTGTAGTCATTTCGTTGGAAGCAGTTTTAAGTGCTCTGGGTCATTATTTTGGGCGGTTTTTTATGTGCTCTGGAGTAATTTCGTTGGAAGCAGGTTTTAAGTACTCTGGAGTCATTTCATTGGAAGCATGTTTTTGAGTACTCTGGAGTCATTTAGTTGGAAGTGGGTTTTTGAATGATCTGGAGTCATTTCGTTGGAAGGGGTTTTTAAGTGCTCTGAAGTCATTTCTTTGGAGCGGGTTTTAAGTGCTCTGGTGTCATTTCTTTGGAAGAGGGTTTTAAGTGCTCCTCGTCATTTCATTGGAAGCAAGTTTTTAAGTGCTCCTGAGTCATTTCGTTGGGCGCGGGTTTAAGTGCTCTAGAGTTGTTTTTGTTGGAAGGAGGTTTTTAAATGTTCTGTAGTCATTTCATTTGGAAGCAGTTTTTAAGTGCTCTGGAGTCATTATTTTGAAGCGGGTTTTTATGTGCTCTGGGCTCATTTTGTTGGAAGCAGCTTTTCAAGTGCTCTGAGTCATTTGTTGGGCGTCTTTTAGAGTGTTCTGGAGTCATTTCGTTGGAAGTTGGTTTCTATGTGCACTGAGGACATTTCGTTGGAACTGGGTTTTTAAGTGCTCTGAGTCATTTCGTTGGCCAGCGGGTTTTAACTGCTCTGGAATCATTCCATTGGAAGCGTGTTTTTAAGTGCTCTGGAGTCATTTCTTTGGAAGCAGGTTTTAAGTGTTCTGGAGTCATTTTCATTGGAGGCGGGTTTTAGAGTGCTCTGGAATCATTTCGTTGGAAGCGGGTTTTACATGCTCTGGTTTTTTTTCGTTGTAAGCGTGTTTTTAAGTGCTCTGAGTCATTTTGTTGGAAAGCGGGGTTTTAAATGTTATGGTGTCCTTTCGTTGGGCGGCGTTCGTGCTCTAGGGTCATTTTGTTGGAAGCAGGTTTTTAAGTGCTCTGTAGTCAATTTGTTGGAAGCGTGTTTTTAAGTGCTCTGAGTCATTTCATTAAGCGGGTTTTAAGTGTTGTGGAGTCATTTCATTGAAGTGGATTTTTAGAGAGCTCTGGAATCATTTAGTTGGGGCGGGTTTTATGTGCTCTGAGGTCATTTGGTGGAAGCAGGTTTTTAAGTGCTCTGGGATCATTTCTTTGGGCGTATTTTAGAGTGCTCTGGAGTCATTCGTTGGAAGCATGTTTTTAAGTACTCTGTAGTCATTTCATTGGAAGCATGTTTTTGAGTACTCTGGAGTCATTTAGTTGAAGTGGGTTTTGAATGCTCTGAGTCATTTCGTTGGAAGGGGTTTTAAGTGCTCTGAAGTCATTTCTTTGAAGGCGGGTTTTTAAGTGCTCCTGAGTCAATTTATTGGAAGCACGTTTTAAGTGCTCCTGAGTCATTTCGTTGGAAGAGGGGTTTAAGTGCTCTAGAGTTTTTTTTGTTGGAAGGAGGTTTTTAAATGCTCTGTAGTCATTTCATTGGAAGCAGTTTTTAAGTGCTCTGGAGTCATTATTTTAGGCGGGTTTTTATTGCTGGGGCTCATTTAGATTTGGAAGCAGGTTTTTAAGTGCTCTGGAGTCATTTTGTTGGGCGTCTTTTAGAGTGCTCTGGAATCATTTTGTTGGAAGCGGGTTTTATGTGCTCTAAGGTCATTCGATTGGAACTGGGTTTTAAGTCCTCTGGGCTTATTTCTTTGGAAGCGGGTTTTTAAGTGCTCTGGGCTCATTTCGTTGGAAGCAGGTTTTTAAGTGCTCTGTAGTCATTTCATTGGATGCGGGTTTTTGAGTGCTCTGGAGTCATTTCGTTGGAAGTTGGTTTTTATGTACACTGAGGACATTTCGTTGGAACTGGGTTTTTAAGTGCTCTGGAGTCATTTCATTGGAAGCAGGTTTCTAAGTGTTCTGAAGTCATTTCATTGGAAGCTGGTTTTAGAGTGCTCTGGAATCATTTCGTTGGAACTGGGTTTTTAAGTGCTCTGGGCTCATTTTTTTGGAATCGGGTTTTTAAGTGCTCTGGGCTCATTTTGTTGGGCGTGGGTTTTTTAAGTGCTCTGGATTCATTTAGATTTAGGCGGGTTTTGAGGTTCTGAAGTCATTTCATTGGAAGCAGGTTTTGAGTTTTATGGAGTCATTTTGTTGGATCGGGTTTTTCGTGCTCTGGATTGTTTTTCGTTGGGCGTGTTTGTAAGTGCTCCTGGTCATTTCGTTGGAAGCGGGGTTTTAAATGTTCTGTGTCCTTTCGTTTTAAAGCTGGTTTAAGTGCTCTAGGGTCGTTTAGTTGGAAGCAGGTTTTTAAATGCTCTGTAGTCAATTTCTTGGAAGCGTGTTTTAAGTGCTCTGGACTCATTTCGTTGGAAGCAGATTTTAGGGTGCTCTGGAATCATTTCATTATATGCAGGTTTTTATGTGCTCTGAGGTCATTTTGGTGGAAGCAGGTTTTAAGTGCTCTGGGATCATTTCGTTGAGGCGGGTTTTAGAGAGCTCTGGAGTCATTTCATTGAAGCGGGTTATTAAGTGCTCTGGAGTCATTTCGTTGGAAGCAGGTTTTAAGTACTCTGCAGTCATTTCATTGGAAGCATGTTTTTAGTACTCTGGAGTCATTTTCGTTAGGCGGGTTTTAAGTGCTCTGGAGTCATTTCTTTGGAAGGCGGGTTTTAAGTGCTCCTCAGTCATTTAGATTTGGAAGCACGTTTTTAAGTGCTCCTGAGTCATTCGTTAGGCGGGGTTTAAGTGCTCTAGAGCTGTTTTGTTGGAAGGAGGTTTTAAATGCTCTGTAGTCATTTCGATTGGAAGCAGTGTTTAAGTGCTCTGGGTCATTACTTTTCGAAGCGGGTTTTATGTGCTCTGGGCTCATTTCGTTTGGAAGCAGGTTTTAAGTGCTCTGGAGTCATTTTGTTGGAGGCGGGTTTTTATGTGCACTGAGGACATTTCGTTGGAACTGGGTTTTTAAGTGCTCTGGGCTCATTTTGGTGGAAGCGGGTTTTTAAGTGCTCTGGGCTCATTTTGTTGGAAGTGGGTTTTTAAGTGCTCTGTAGTCATTTCATTGGAGCGTGTTTTTGAGTGCTCTGGAGACATTTCATTGGAGCGGGTTTTATGCGCTGAGGACATTTGTTGGAACTGGGCTTTTAAGTACTCTGGAGTCATTTCGTTGGAGCGGGTTTAGAGTGCTCTGGAGTCATTGCGTTGAAGGCGGGTTTTTAAGTACTCTGGAGTCATTTGGAGCGGGTTTTAAGTGCTCTGGAGTCATTTCGATGGAAGGGGTTTTTATGTGCACTGAGGACATTTTTGTTGGAACTGGGCTTTTAAATACTCTGGAGTCATTTAGTTTAGGCAGTTTTTAAGTGCTCTGGAGTCATTTTCGTTAGGCGGTTTTTGAGTTCTCTGGAGTCATTTCGTTGGGCGCGGTTTTAAGTACTCTGGAGTCATTTCGTTGGAAGCGGGTTTTGAGTTCTCTGGAGTCATTTCGTTAGAGCGGGTTTTGATTGCTCTGGAGTCATTTCGTTGGAAGGGGTTTTAAGTGCTCTGGAGTCATTTAGTTTTTAGAGCGGGGTTTTTGAGGGCTCTGGATTAATTTTGTTAGGCGGGTTTTTGAGTTCTCTGGAGTCATTTAGTTGGTAGCGGGTTTTTCGTGCTCTGGATTTTTTTCGTTGGCGCGTGTTTTAAGTTCTCCTGAGTCATTTCGTTAGGCGGGGTTTTAAATGTTCTGGTGTCCTTTCGTTAGGCGGGGTTTAAGTGCTCTAGGGTCGTTTTGTTGGAAGCAGGTTTTTAAATGCTCTGTAGTCAATTTCTTGGAAGTGTGTTTTTAAGTGCTGTGAGTCCCTTTCGTTGGAAGCGGATTTTTAAGTGCTCTGGATTCATTTCGTTAGGCGGGTTTTATGTGCACTGAGGATATTTTCGTTTGAACTGGGTTTTAAGTGCTCTGGAGTCATTTCTTTGGAAGTGGATTTTTAAGTACTCTGAGTCATTTCGTTGGAAGGGGTTTTGAGTGGTCTGGAGTCATTTCGTTTGGAATCCAGTTTTACGTGCTCTGAATTCTTTTTTTGATGGACGGGGTTTAAGTGCTCTAGGGTCGTTTCTTTGGAAACAGGTTTTTTAAATGCTCTGTAGTCAATTTGTTGGAAGTGGGTATTTAAGTGGTCTGAGTCCTTTCGTTGGAGCGTATTTTCAAGTTCTCTTTAGTAATTTGGTTTGGAAGCAGGTTTTAAGTGCTCTGAGTCATTTCGCTGGGCGTGTGGTTTTAGAGTGCTCTGGATTCATTTCCTTGGAAGAGGGTTTTAAGTGCTCTGGAGTCATTTCGTTAGGCGGTTTTTAAGTGTCTGGAGTCATTTTGTTGGAGGCTTGTTTTAGAGTGCTCTGGAATCATTTTATGTTGAGGAGCGGTTTTATGTACACTGAGGACATTTTTGGAACGGGTTTTTAAGTGCTCTGGGCTCATTTCGTTGGGCGGGTTTTAAGTGCTCTTGGCTCATTTTGTTGGAAGAGGGTTTCTAAGTGCTCTGGAGTCATTGAAACAAGTTTTAGTGCTTGGAGTCATTTTTGCGGGGGCTCTCTAGAGTTGTTTTTGTTGGAAGGAGGTTTTTAAATGTTCTCTAGTCATTTCGTTGGAAGCAGGTTTTAAGTGCTCTGAGTCATTATTTTGGAAGCGGGTTTTTATGTGCTCGGAGTCATTTTGTTGGAAGCAGCTTTTTATGTGCTCTGAGGACATTTTGTTGGAGGCGGGTTTTGAGTGTTCTGGAGTCATTTTCGTTGGAAGTTGGTTTCTATGTGCACTGAGGACATTTTGTTGGAACTGGGTTTTTAAGTGCTCTGAGTCATTTCGTTGGAAGCAGGTTTTTAACTGCTCTGGAATCATTCCATTGAAGCGTGTTTTAAGTGCTCTGGAGTCATTTCTTTGGAAGAAGGTTTTTAAGTGTTCTGGAGTCATTTCATTGGAAGCAGGTTTTAGAGTGCTCTGGAATCATTTTTAAGCGGGTTTTACATGCTCTGATTTTTTTCTGTTGTAGCGTGTTTTTAAGTGCTCCTGAGTCATTTTGTTGGAAGCGGGTTTTAAATGTTATGGTGTCCTTTTTTGGAAGCATTTCGTGCTCTAGGGTCATTTGTTGGAAGCAGGTTTTAAGTGCTCTGTAGTCAATTTGTTGGAAGCGTGTTTTAAGTGCTCTGAGTCATTTCATTGGAAGCGGGTTTTTAAGTGTTCTGAGTCATTTCATTGGAAGTGGATTTTAGAGTGCTCTGGAATCATTTTGTTGGAGCGGTTTTTATGTGCTCTGAGGTCATTTTGGTGGAAGCAGGTTTTAAGTGCTCTGGGATCATTTCTTTGGCGTATTTTAGAGTGCTCTGGAGTCATTTTGGAAGCATGTTTTTAAGTACTCTGTAGTCATTTCATTGGAAGCATGTTTTTTGAGCACTCTGAGTCATTTTGTTGGAAGTGGGTTTTGAATGCTCTGGAGTCATTTCGTTGGAAGGGTTTTAAGTGCTCTGGAGTCATTTCTTTGGAAGCGGGTTTTTAAGTGCTCCTGAGTCAATTTATTGGAAGCAGGTTTTAAGTGCTCCTGAGTCATTTCGTTGGAAGCGGGGTTTAAGTGCTCTAGAGTTTTTTGTTGGAAGGAGGTTTTTAAATGCTCTGTAGTCATTTTTGTTGGAAAGCGTGTTTTTAAGTGCTCTGGACTCATTTTGTTGAAGCAGGTTTTTATGTGCTCTTGGAGTAATTTTGTTGGAAGCAGGTTTTTAAATACTCTGAGTCATTTCATTGGAAGCATGTTTTTGAGTACTCTGGAGTCATTTAGTTGGAAGTGGGTTTTTTAAATGATCTGGAGTCATTTCTTGTTGGAAGGGGTTTTAAGTGCTCTGAAGTCATTTCTTTGGAAGCGGGTTTTTAAGTGCTCTGGTGTCATTTCTTTGGAAGAGGTTTTTTAAGTGCTCCTCGTCATTTCATTGGAAGCAAGTTTTTAAGTGCTCTGAGTCATTTCGTTAGGCGGGGTTTAAGTGCTCTAGAGTTGTTTTGTTGGAAGGAGGTTTTTAAATGTTCTGTAGTCATTTCGTTGGAAGCAGTTTTAAGTGCTCTGAGTCATTATTTTGGAAGCGGTTTTTATGTGCTCGGGCTCATTTTGTTGGAAGCAGCTTTTCAAGTGCTCTGAGTCATTTTGTTGGAGGCGTCTTTTAGAGTGTTCTGGAGTCATTCGTTGGAAGTTGGTTTCTATGTGCACTGAGGACATTTCGTTGGAACTGGGTTTTTAAGTGCTCTGGAGTCATTTAGTTGGACGCTGGTTTTAACTGCTCTGGAATCATTCCATTGGAAGCGTGTTTTTAAGTGCTCTGAGTCATTTTTGGAAGCAGGTTTTTAAGTGTTTGGAGTCATTTCATTGGAAGCGGGTTTTAGAGTGCTCTGGAATCATTTCACAGCGGGTTTTACATTTCAGCGGGTTTTTAAGTGCTCTGAGTCATTTTGTTGGAAACGGGTTTTAAATGTTATGGTGTTTTTAAGTGCTCTAGGGTCATTTGTTGGAAGCGGGTTTTTCAGGGTCAATTTGTTGGAAGCGTGGTTTTAAGTGCTCTGAGTCATTTCATTGCTCTGAGTCACTGGGTTTTTAAGTGTTGTGGAGTCATTTCATTGGAAGTGGATTTTGAGAGCTCTGAATCATTTCGAATTTAGCTGCGGTTTTTATGTGCTCTGAGGTCATTCATTGGAAGCAGGTTTTAAGTGCTCTGGGATCATTTCTTTGGAAAGCGTATTTTTAGAGTGCTCTGGAGTCATTTTTGGAAGCATGTTTTGGTAACTGTAGTCATTTTTGGAAGCATGTTTTGAGTCATTGGAGTCATTTGATTTGGTGGGTTTTGAATGCTCTGGAGTCATTTTCGTTGGAAGGGGGTTTTAAGTGCTCTGAAGGTCATTTCTTTGGAAGCGGTTTTTAAGTGTGAGTCAATTTATTGAAGCACGACATTGAGTCATTGGAAGCGGGTTTAAGTGCTCTAGAGTTTTTTTTTGGAAGGAGGTTTTAAATGTGTCATTTCTTGCCAGTTTTTCAGTGCTCTGAGTCATTATTTTGAGGCGGGTTTTATGTTTTTAAGTGGATGGTGTTTTTAAGTACCTGAGTCATTTCATTGGAAGCATGTTTTTGAGTACTCTGGAGTCATTTAGTTGGAAGTGGGTTTTTGAATGCTCTGGAGTCATTTCGTTGAAGGGGTTTTTTAAGTGGAAGTCATTTTTTGGAAGCGGGTTTTTAAGTGCTCTGAAGTCATTTCTTTGGAAGAGGGTTTTTAAGTGCTCTGGTCATTTCATTGGAAGCGTGTTTTTAAGTGCTCCTGAGTCATTTTCATTGGATGCGGTTTTAAGTGCTCTAGAGTTGTTTTGTTGGAAGGAGGTTTTTAAATGTTGTAGTCAGGGTTGGAAGCAGTTTTTAAGTGCTCTGAGTCATTATTTTGAAGCGGGTTTTTATGTGCTGAGGGGCTCATTTTGTTGGAAGCAGGTTTTAAGTGCTCTGGAGTCATTTTGTTGGAGGCGTTTTAGAGTTCTCTGGAGTCATTTAGTTGGAAGTTGGTTTTTATGTGCACTGAGGTCATTTAGTTTGGAACTGGGTTTTTAAGTGCTCTGGAGTCATTTCGTTGGAGCGGGTTTTACTTTGCTCTGGAATCATTTCATTGGCGTGTTTTTAAGTACTCTGAGTCATTTCTTTGGAAGCAGGTTTTAAGTGTTCTGAGTCATTTCATTGGAAGCGGTTTTTCTGGAATCATTGCTCTGAGCGGGTTTTTTACATGCTCTGGATTTTTTTCGCTGAGGTTTTTAAGTGTCCTGAGTCATTTTGTTGGAAACGGGTTTTAAATGTTATGGTGTCCTTTCGTTGGAAGCGGCGTTTACGTGCTCTAGGGTCATTTTGTTGGAAGCAGGTTTTTAAGTGCTCTGTAGTCATTTTGTTGGAAGCGTGTTTTTAAGTGCTCTGGAGTCATTTCATTGGAAGTTGGTTTTAAGTGTTTGGAGTCATTTCATTGAAGTGGATTTTAGAGAGCTCTGAATCATTTCGTTGGAAGCGGGTTTTAGAGTGCTCTGAGGTCATTTTGGTGGAAGCAGGTTTTTAAGTGCTCTGGGATCATTTCTTTGAAGCGTATTTAGAGTGCTCTGGAGTCATTTCGTTAAGCATGTTTTTAAGTACTCTGTAGTCATTGGAAGCATGTTTTTGAGTACTCTGGAGTCATTTTTTGAAGTGGGTTTTGAATGCTCATTTCCGTTGGAAGGGGGTTTTAAGTGCTCTGAAGTCATTTTTTGAAGCGGGTTTTAAGTGCTCCTGAGTCAATTTATTGGAAGCACGCTTTTAAGTTCTGAGTTTTCGTTGGAAGGGGTTTTAAATGCTCTAGTCCCATTTTGTTGGAAGGAGGTTTTTAAATGCTCTAGTCATTCGTTCAGCAGTTTTTAAGTGCTCTTGGAGTCAGGTTTTTAAGTGCTTTTATGTGCTCTGATTTAGTTGGAAGCAGTTTTTAAGTACTCTGAGTCATTTCATTGGAAGCATGTTTTTGAGTACTCTGGAGTCATTTAGTTTGAAGTGGTTTTTTGAATGATCTGGAGTCATTTCGTTGAAGGGGTTTTTAAGTGCTCTGGAAGTCATTTCTTTGGAAGTGGTTTTTAAGTGCTCTGGTGTCATTTCTTTGAAGAGGGTTTTATGTGTTCCTGAGGTCATTTCATTGGAAGCAAGTTTTTTAAGTGCTCTGAGTCATTTCGTTGGATGCGTTTTTAAGTGCTCTAGAGTTGTTTTGTTGGAAGGAGGTTTTTAAATGTTCTGTAGTCATTTCTTTGGAAGCAGTTTTATGTGCTCTGGAGTCATTATTTTGAGGCGGGTTTTTATGTGCTCTGGAGTCATTTTGTTGGAAGCAGCTTTTCAAGTGCTCTGGAGTCATTTTGTTGGAGGCTTTTAGAGTGTTCTGAGTCATTTCGTTGGAAGTTGGTTTTTATGTGCTCTGAGGTCATTTCGTTGGAACTGGGTTTTAAGTGCTCTGGAGTCATTTCGTTGGACGCAGGTTTTTAACTGCTCTGGAATCATTCCATTGGAGCGTGTTTTTAAGTGCTCTGGAGTCATTATTTTGGAAGCAGGTTTTAAGTGTTCTGAGTCATTTCATTGGAAGCGGTTTTAGAGTGCTCTGGAATCATTTAGATTTGGAAGCGGTTTTTACATGCTCTGGATTTTTTTCGTTGTAAGCGTGTTTTTAGTTTCTGAGTCATTTTGTTGGAAACGGGTTTTAAATGTTATGGTGTCCTTTCAGGTTTTTACGTGCTCTAGGTCATTTTGTTGGAAGCAGGTTTTAAGTGCTCTGTAGTCAATTTTTGGGCGTGTTTTTGTGCTCTGGAGTCATTTCATTGGAAGCGGGTTTTTAGTGTTGTGGAGTCATTTCATTGGAAGTGGATTTTAGAGCTCTGGAATCATTTCGTTGGCGGGTTTTTATGTGCTCTGAGGTCATTTTTTGGAAGCAGGTTTTAAGTGCTCTGGGATCATTTCTTTGGAAGCGTATTTTTAGAGTGCTCTGGAGTCATTTCACAGCTTGTTTTTAAGCACTCTGTAGTCATTTCATTGAAGCATGTTTTTGAGTACTCTGAGTCGGGTTTTTTGAATGCTCTGGAGTCATTTTTTTTGGAAGGGGGTTTTAAGTGCTCTGAAGTCATTTCTTTGGAAGCGGTTTTTAAGTGCTCCTGAGTCAATTTTATTGAAGCACGTTTTTAAGTGCTCTGAGTCATTTCGTTGGAAGAGGGTTTTAAGTGCTCTAGAGTTTTTTTGTTGGAAGGAGGTTTTTAAATGCTCTGTAGTCATTTCATTGAAGCAGTTTTTAAGTGCTCTGAGTCATTATTTTCGGGTTTTTTTTATTGTTCAGGGCTCATTTGTTGGAAGGTTTTTAAGTGCTCTGGAGTCATTTTTGTTGGAGGCGTCTTTTAAGTGCTCTGGAATCATTTTGTTGGAAGCGGGTTTTTATGTGCTCTAAGGTCATTTCGTTGGAACTGGTTTTTAAGTCCTCTGGGCTTATTTCTTTGGAAGCAGGTTTTTAAGTGCTCTGGGCTCATTTAGATTTGGAAGCAGGTTTTTAAGTGCTCTGTAGTCATTTCATTGGATGCGGGTTTTTGAGTGCTCTGGAGTCATTTCAGTTGGTTTTTATGTACACTGAGGACATTTCGTTGGAACTGGTTTTAAGTGCTCTGGAGTCATTTCATTGGAAGCAGGTTTTAAGTGTTCTGAAGTCATTTCATTGGAAGCTGGTTTTTAGAGTGCTCTGAATCATTTCGTTGAACTGGTTTTTAAGTGCTCTGGGCTCATTTTTTGGAATCGGTTTTTAAGTGCTCTGGGCTCATTTTGTTGGACGTGGGTTTTTAAGTGCTCTGGATTCATTTCGTTGGAAGCGGGTTTTAGGGTTCTGAGAGTCATTTCATTTGAAGCAGGTTTTTTGAGTTTTATGGAGTCATTTTGTTGGATGCGGGTTTTACGTGCTCTGGATTGTTTTCTTGAAGCGTGTTTGTAAGTGCTCCTGAGTCATTTCGTTGGAAGCGGGTTTTAAATGTTCTGGTGTCCTTTCGTTGTAAGCGGGGTTTAAGTGCTCTAGGGTCGTTTAGCTGGAAGCAGGTTTTTAAATGCTCTGTAGTCAATTTCTTGGAAGCGTGTTTTTAAGTGCTCTGGACTCATTTCGTTGGAAGCAGATTTTAGAGTGCTCTGGAATCATTTCATTATATGCAGGTTTTTATGTGCTCTGAGGTCATTTTGGTGGAAGCAGGTTTTTAAGTGCTCTGGGATCATTTCGTTGGAAGCGGGTTTTAGAGTGCTCTGAGTCATTTCATTGGCGGGTTTTTAAGTGCTCTGGAGTCATTTCATTGTTGGAAGCAGGTTTTAAGCACTCTGCAGTCATTTCATTGGAAGCATGTTTTTTGAGTCAGCTGGCGGGTTTTAAGTGCTCTGGAGTCATTTCTTTGAGCGGGTTTTTAAGTGCTCCTCAGTCATTTCAGCTTGGAACGTTTTTTAAGTGCTCTGAGTCATTTTGTTGGAAGCGGTTTTTAAGTGCTCTAGAGCTGTTTTGTTGGAAGAGGGTTTTAAATGCTCTGTAGTCATTTCGTTGGAAGCAGTGTTTAAGTTCTGAGTCATTATTCGAAGCGGGTTTTTATGTGCTCTGGGCTCATTTCGTTGGGAACAGGTTTTTTAAGTGCTCTGGAGTCATTTTGTTGAGGCGGTTTTTATGTGCACTGAGGACATTTTTGTTGGAACTGGTTTTAAGTGCTCTGGGCTCATTTTGGTGGAAGCGGTTTTTAAGTGCTCTGGGTCATTTTGTTGGAAGTGGGTTTTAAGTGCTCTGTAGTCATTTCATTGGAAGCGTGTTTTTTGAGTGCTCTGGATGTCATTTTGGTGGTTTTTTTATGTGCGCTGAGGACATTTTGTTGGAACTGGGCTTTTAAGTACTCTGAGTCATTTCGTTGGCGGGTTTTAAGTGCTCTGGAGTCATTTTCGTTAGGCGGGTTTTTAAGTACTCTGAGTCATTTAGATTAGGCGGTTTTTAAGTGCTCTGGAGTCATTTCGATGGAAGGGTTTTTTTGTGCACTGAGGACATTTTGTTGGAACTGGGCTTTTAAATTTGAGTCATTTCGTTGGGCGAGTTTTAAGTGCTCTGGAGTCATTTCGTTTAAGCGGGTTTTGAGTTCTCTGGAGTCATTTCGTGGAGGCGGGTTTTTAAGTACTCTGGAGTCATTTCGTTGGAAGCGTTTTTTGAGTTCTCTGGAGTCATTTCATTGAGGCGGGTTTTTGATTGCTCTGGAGTCATTTCTTTGGAAGGGTTTTTAAGTGCTCTGAGTCATTTAGATTGGAAGGCGGGTTTTGAGGGCTCTGGATTAATTTTGTTGGAAGCGGGTTTTTGAGTTCTCTGAGTCATTTCGTTGGTAGCGGGTTTTACGTGCTCTGGATTTTTTCGTTGTAAGCGTGTTTTTAAGTTCTCCTGAGTCATTTCGTTTAGGCGGGGTTTTAAATGTTCTGGTGTCCTTTCGTTGGAAGCGGGGTTTAAGTGCTCTAGGGTCGTTTTGTTGGAAGCAGGTTTTAAATGCTCTGTAGTCAATTTCTTGGAAGTGTGTTTTTAAGTGCTGTGAGTCCTTTCGTTGGAAGCGGATTTTTAAGTGCTCTGGATTCATTTACAAGCGGGTTTTTATGTGCACTGAGGATATTTCGTTTGAACTGGGTTTTAAGTGCTCTGGAGTCATTTCTTTGGAAGTGGATTTTAAGTACTCTGAGTCATTTCGTTGGAAGGGGGTTTTTGAGTGGTCTGGAGTCATTTCGTTGGAACCGGTTTTTACGTGCTCTGAATTCTTTTTGATGGAAGCGGGTTTAAGTGCTCTAGGGTCGTTTCTTTGGAAACAGGTTTTTAAATGCTCTGTAGTCAATTTGTTGGAAGTGGGTATTTAAGTGGTCTGGAGTCCTTTCGTTGGGCGTATTTTCAAGTTCTCTTTAGTAATTTGGTTGGAAGCAGGTTTTAAGTGCTCTGAGTCATTTCGCTGGACTTGGTTTTTAGAGTGCTCTGGATTCATTTCCTTGGAAGAGGGTTTTAAGTGCTCTGGAGTCATTTAGATTTAGAAGCGGTTTTTAAGTGTCTGGAGTCATTTTGTTGGAGGCTTGTTTTAGAGTGCTCTGAATCATTTCGTTGGAAGCGGGTTTTTATGTGCACTGAGGACATTTTTTGGAACCGGTTTTTAAGTGCTCTGGGCTCATTTCGTTGGAAGCGGGTTTTAAGTGCTCTTGGCTCATTTTGTTGGAAGAGGGTTTCTAAGTGCTCTGGAGTCATTTTTCACAGCGGGTTTTTGTGGGCTCTGGAGTCTTTTCGTTGGAAACGGGTTTTTGAGTGCTCTGGAGCCCTTTCGTTGGAAGCGGGTTTTACGTGCTCTGGATTGTTTTCGTTGGAAAGCGTGTTTTAAGTGCTCTGAGTCATTTCATTGAAACGGTTTTTATGTTCACTGAGGACATTCGTTGGAACAGGGTTTTTGAGTGTTCTGGAGTCATTTCATTGGGCGTTTTTATGTGCCACTGAGGACATTTCGTTGGAACTGGGTTTTTTAAGTGCTCTGGAGTCATTTCGTTGGAAGCAGGTTTTTCAAGTTCTCTGGAGTCATTTCGTTGGAAATGGGTTTTGAGTTCTTTGAGTCATTTCGTTGGAAGAAGGTTTTAAGTGCTCTGGAATCATTTCGTTGGAAGGAGGTTTTTAAAGTGCTCTGAGTCATTTCATTTAGGCGTGTTGTTGAGTACTCTGGAGTCATTTCTTTGGAAGGGGTTTTTTAAGTGCTCTGAAGTCATTTACAGCGGGTTTTTCAGTGCTCTGAGTCATTTCTTTGGAAGCGGATTTTTAAGTGCTCCTGAGTCATTTTCGTTGGAAGCAGGGTTTTAAATGTTCTGGTGTCCTTTCGTTGGAAGCAGGGTTTATTGCTCTAGAGTTGTTTTTTGGAAGCAGGCTTTTAAGTGCTCTGTTTATATTTGGTTGGCGTGTTTTTAAGTGCTCTGGACTCATTTTGTTGGATGCGGGTTTTTATGTGCTCTGAGGTCATTTTGGTGGAAGCAGGTTTTTAAGTGCTCTGGGATCATTTAGTTGGAAGCGGTTTTTAAGTGCTGTGGAGTCCTTTCGTTGGAAGCAGATTTTAAGTGCTCTGGAGTCATTTCGTTGGAAGCGGTTTTTATGTGCACTGAGGACATTTTGTTGGGCGGGTTTTTAAGTGCTCTGGAGTCATTTCGTTGGAAGCGGTTTTTGAGTTCTTTGGAGTCATTTTGTTGGAAGCAGGTTTTAAATACTCTGAGTCATTTCATTGAAGCGCGTTGTTGAGTACTCTGGACTCATTTCGTTGGAAGTGGTTTTTTGAGTGCTCTGGAGTCATTTCGTTGGAAGGGGGTTTTTAAGTGCTCTGAATTCATTTCGTTGGAAGCGGGTTTTTCAGTGCTCTGGAGTCATTTCTTTGGAAGCGGGTTTTTAAGTGCTCTGAGTCATTTCGTTGGAAGGGAGGGTTTTAAATGTTCTGGTGTCCTTTTTGGAAGCAGGGTTTATTGCTCTAGAGTTGTTTTGTTGGAAGCAGGCTTTTAAATGCTCTGTAGTCATTTGGTTGGAAGCAGTTTTTAAGTGCTCTGGTTCATTTCTTTGGAAGCAGATTTTTATGTGCTCTGGGGTCATTTCGTTGGAAGCAGCTTTTAAGTGCTCTGAGTCATTTCGTTGGAGCGGTTTTCAGAGTGCTCTGGAGTCATTTAAGTTGGAAGCGGTTTTTAAGAGTCTGGAGTCATTTCGTTGGAGCGGGTTTTAGAGTGCTGTGGAATCATTTCGTTGAAGCGGGTTTTATGTGCTCTGATGTCATTTCGTTGGGCGGGTTTTTAAGTGCTCAGGGTTCATTTTGTTGAAAGCAGGTTTTTATGTGCACTGAGGACATTTCGTTGAACTGGGTTTTTAAGTGCTCTGGGCTCATTTCGTGGCGGGTTTTTAAGTGCTCTGGGCTCATTTCGTTGGAAGTGGGTTTTAAGTGCTCTGTAGTCATTTCATTGGAAGCGGGTTTTTGAGTGCTCTGGAGACATTTCATTGGAAGCAGGTTTTTATGTGCACTGAGGACATTTCGTTGGAACTGGGTTTTAAGTGCTCTGAGTCATTTCGTTGGAAGTGGGTTTTAAGTGCTCTGGAGTCATTTTGTTGGAAGGGGTGTTTATGTGAACTGAGGACATTTCGTTGGAACTGGGTTTTTAAGTGCTCTGGGCTCATTTCGTTGGAAGCGGGTTTTTAAGTGCTCTTGGCTCATTTTGTTGGAAGAGGGTTTCTAAGTGCTCTGGAGTCATTTCGTTTAGAGCGGTTTTTGTGGGCTCTGGAGTCTTTTAGTTGGAAGTGGGTTTTGAGTGCTCTGGAGTCCTTTCGTTGGAGGCGGGTTTTACGTTCTCTGGATTGTTTTCGTTGGAAGCGTGTTTTAAGTGCTCCTGAGTCATTTCATTGAAACGGGTTTTTATGTTCACTGAGGACATTTCGTTGGAACAGGGTTTTGAGTGCTCTGAGTCATTTCATTGGAACGGGTTTTTATGTGCACTGAGGACATTTCTTGGAACTGGATTTTAAGTGCTCTGGAGTCATTTCGTTGGAAGCAGGTTTTCAAGTTCTCTGGAGTCATTTCGTTGGAAGGTTTTTGAGTTCTTTGAGTCATTTCGTTGGAAGCAGGTTTTTAAGGGCTCTGGGATCATTTCGTTGGAAGGAGGTTTTTAAGTGCTCTGGAGTCATTTCATTGGAAGCGTGTTTTTGAGTACTCTGGAGTCATTTCTTTGGATGGGGGGGTTTTAAGTGCTCTGAAGTCATTTCTTTGGAAGCGGTTTTTCAGTGCTCTGAGTCATTTCTTTGAAAGCGGATTTTAAGTGGTCCTGAGTCATTTCGTTGGAAGCAGGGTTTTAAATGTTCTGGTGTCCTTTCGTTGGAAGCAGGGTTTATTGCTCTAGAGTTGTTTTGTTGGAAGCAGGCTTTTAAATGCTCTGTAGTCATTTGGTTGGAAGCGTGTTTTTAAGTGCTCTGGACTCATTTTGTTGGATGCGGGTTTTTATGTGCTCTGGAGTAATTTCGTTGGAAGCGGATTTTAGAGTGCTCTGGAATCATTTCGTTGGAAGCGGGTTTTTATGTGCTCTGAGTTCATTTTGGTGGAAGCAGGTTTTTAAGTGCTCTGGGATCATTTCGTTGGAAGCGGGTTTTTGAGTGCTCTGGAGACATTTCATTGGAAGGAGGTTTTTATGTGCACTGAGGACATTTCGTTGGAACTGGGTTTTTAAGTGCTCTGGAGTCATTTCGTTGGAAGCGGGTTTTTGAGTTCTTTGGAGTCATTTCGTTGGAAGCAGGTTTTTAAGTACTCTGGAGTCATTTCATTGGAAGCGCGTTGTTGAGTACTCTGGACTCATTTCGTTGGAAGTGGTTTTTGAGTGCTCTGGAGTCATTTCGTTGAAGGGGGTTTTAAGTGCTCTGAATTCATTTCGTTGGAACTGGGTTTTTCAGTGCTCTGAGTCATTTCTTTGAAGCGGGTTTTAAGTGCTCCTGAGTCATTACGTTGGAACTGGGTTTTTAAATGCTCCTGAGTCATTTCGTTGGAAGCGGGTTTTAAATGTTCTGGTGTCCTTTCGTTGGAAGCAGGTTTTATTGCTCTAGAGTTGTTTTGTTGGAAGCAGGTTTTTAAATGCTCTGTAGTCATTTGGTTGGAAGCAGTTTTTAAGTGCTCTGGTTCATTTCTTTGGCAGCAGTTTTTATGTGCTCTGGGGTCATTTCGTTGGAAGCAGCTTTTAAGTGCTCTGAGTCATTTCGTTGGAAGCGGTTTTCAAGTGCTCTGGAGTCATTTCGATTTGGGCGGTTTTTAAGAGTCTGGAGTCATTTCGTTGGAAGCGGGTTTTAGAGTGCTCTGAATCATTTTGTTGGAAGCGGGTTTTTAAATGCTCAGGTTCATTTTGTTGAAAGCAGGTTTTATGTGCACTGAGGACATTTCGTTGGAACTGGGTTTTTAAGTGCTCTGGGCTCATTTCGTTGGAAGTGTGTTTTTAAGTGCTCTGTAGTCATTTCATTGGAAGCGGGTTTTTGAGTGCTCTGGAGACATTTCATTGGAAGCAGGTTTTTATGTGCACTGAGGACATTTCGTTGGAACTGGGTTTTTAAGTGCTCTGGAGTCATTTCGTTGGAAGTGGGTTTTTAAGTGCTCTGGAGTCATTTTGTTGGAAGGGGGTGTTTATGTGCACTGAGGACATTTTGTTGCAACTGGGTTTTTAATTGCTCTAGAGTCATTTCGTTGGAAGCAAGTTTTTAAGTCCTCTGTAGTCATTTCGTTGGAAGCGGGTTTTAGAGTGCTCTGGAGTCATTTCGTTGGAATCGGGTTACTAAGTGCTCTGGAGTCATTTCGTTGGAAGCGGGTTTTTGAGGGCTCTGGAGTCATTTTAGTTGGAAGCGGGTTTTTGAGTGCTGTGAGACCATTTCGTTGGAAGCGGGTTTTTAAGTGCTCTGAGTCATTTCATTGGAACCGGGTTTTAAATGTTCTGGTGTCCATTTCGTTGGAAGCTTGTTTTAAGTTCTGGAGTCATTTCGTTGGAAGCGGGTTTTTATGTTCACTGAGGACATTTCGTTGGAACTGGGTTTTAAGTGCTCTGGAGTCATTTCGTTGGAAGCGGGTTTTATGTGCACTGAGGACATTTTTGAACTGGGTTTTTAAGTGCTCTGGAATCTTTTTTTAAGCGGGTTTTTGAGTTCTTTGGAGTCATTTCATTGGAAGCGTGTTGTTGAGTACTCTGGAGTCATTTCTTTGAAGGGGTTTTTAAGTGCTCTGAAGTCATTTCGTTGGAAGCGGTTTTTCAGTGCTCTGGAGTCATTTCTTTGAAGCGGGTTTTTAAGTGCTCGAGTCATTTCGTTGGAAAGCGGTTTTTAAGTGCTCTGAGAAATTTCGTTGGAAGTGGATATTAGAGTGCTCTGGAATCATTTCGTTGGAAGCGGGTTTTATGTGCTCTGAGGTCATTTTTCGTGGAAGCAGGTTTTTAAGTGCTCTGGGATCATTTATTTGAAGCGGTTTTTAAGTGCTCCTGAGTCATTTCGTTGGAAGCGGGTTTTTAAGTGCTCTGGAGAAATTTCAGTTGGAGCGGATATTAGAGTGCTCTGGAATCATTTCGTTGGGGAGCGTTTTTATGTGCTCTGAGGTCATTTCGTGGAAGCAGGTTTTAAGTGCTCTGGGATCATTTCGTTGGTTTAGCGGGTTTTAAGTGCTGTGGAGTCCTTTCTTCGAAGCAGATTTTTAAGTGCTCTGGAGTCATTTTGTTGGAAAGCAGATTTTTATCTGCACTGAGGACATTTCGTTGGAACTGGGTTTTAAGTGCTCTGGAGTCATTTCGTTGAAGGCGGGTTTTCAGTGCTCAGGAGTCATTTCTTTGGAAGCGGTTTTTAAGTGCTCCTGAGTCATTTCGTTGGAAGCAGGGTTTTAAATGTTCTGTGTCATTTCGTTGGAAGCAGGGTTTATTGCTCTAGAGTTGTTTTGTTGGAAGCAGGCTTTTAAATACTCTGTAGTCATTTGGTTGAAGCCTGTTTTTAAGTGCTCTGGACTCATTTTGTTGGAAGCGGGTTTTTATGTGCTCTGGAGTAATTTCGTTGGAAGTGGATTTTAGAGTGCTCTGGAATCATTTCGTTGGAAGCAGGTTTTTATGTGCTCTGAGGTCATTTTGGTGGAAGCAGGTTTTTAAGTGCTCTGGGATCATTTCATTGGAAGCGGGTTTTAAGTGCTGTGGAGTCCTTTCGATTTGGAAGCAGATTTTTAAGTGCTCTGGAGACATTTTCGTTGGAAGCAGATTTTTAAATGCACTGAGGACATTTTGTTGGAAGCGGTTTTTAAGTGCTCTGAGTCATTTTGTTGGAAGCGGGTTTTGAGTTCTTTGAGTCATTTCGTTGGAAGTGGGTTTTTAAGTGCTCTGGAGTAATTTCGTTGGAAGCAGGTTTTTGTACTCTGGAGTCATTTCATTGGAAGCGGGTTTTGAGTACTCTGGACTCATTTCGTTGGAAGTGGTTTTTTGAGTGCTCTGGAGTCATTTCTTTGGAACCGGTTTTTCAGTGCTCTGGAGTCATTTCTTTGAAGCGGGTTTTTAAGTGAGTCATTTCATTTTGGAAGCGTGTTTTAAGTTCTCCTGAGTCATTAGATTTGGAAGCGGGTTTTAAATGTTCTGTGTCCTTTCGTTGGAAGCATTTTTATTGCTCTAGAGTTGTTTTGTTGGAAGTTTTTAAATGCTCTGTAGTCATTTGGTTGGAAGCAGTTTTTAAGTGCTCTGGTTCATTTCTTTGGAAGCAGGTTTTATGTGCTCTGGGGTCATTTCGTTGGAAGCAGCTTTTTAAGTGCTCTGGAGTCATTTCACAGCGGTTTTAGAGTTCTCTGGAGTCATTTCATTGGAAGCAGGTTTTTATGTGCACTGAGGACATTTTGTTGAACTGGGCTTTTAAGTGCTCTGGAGTCATTTGGTTGGAAGCGGTTTTCAGAGTGCTCTGGAGTCATTTCGTTTTCAGCGGGTTTTTAAGTGTCTGGAGTCATTTTGGAAGCGGGTTTTAGAGTGCTCTGATGTCATTTCGTTGGAAGCGGGTTTTTAAGTGCTCAGGGTTCATTTTGTTGAAAGCAGGTTTTATGTGCACTGAGGACATTTTCGTTGAACTGGGTTTTTAAGTGCTCTGGGCTCATTTCGGTGGAAGCGGGTTTTTAAGTGCTCTGGGCTCATTTCGTTGGGAGTGGGTTTTTAAGTGCTCTGTAGTCATTTCATTGGAAGCGGGTTTTTAAGTGCTCAGGGTTCATTTTGTTGAAAGCAGGTTTTTATGTGCACTGAGGACATTTCGTTGGAACTGGGTTTTTAAGTGCTCTTGGCTCATTTCGGTGGAAGCGGGTTTTTAAGTGCTCTGGGCTCATTTCGTTGGAAGTGGGTTTTTAAGTGCTCTGGAGTCATTTCATTGGAAGCGGGTTTTTAAGTGCTCTGGAGTCATTTTGTTGGAAGGGGGTTTTTATGTGCACTGAGGACATTTCGTTGGAACTGGGTTTTTAATTGCTCTAGAGTCATTTCGTTGGAAGCAAGTTTTTAAGTCCTCTGTAGTCATTTCGTTGGAAGCGGGTTTTAGAGTGCTCTGGAGTCATTTCGTTGGAAGCGGGTTACTAAGTGCTCTGGAGTCATTTCGTTGGAAGCGGGTTTTTGAGGGCTCTGGAGTCATTTCGTTGGAAGCGGGTTTTTGAGTGCTGTGGAGTCCTTTCGTTGGAAGCGGGTTTTTACGTTCTCTGGATTGTTTTCGTTGGAAGCATGTTTTTAAGTGCTCCTGAGTCATTTCATTGGAACCGGGGTTTTAAATGTTCTGGTGTCCTTTCGTTGGAAGCGGGGTTTAAGTGCTCTAGGGTGGTTTCGTTGGAAGCAGGTTTTTAAATGCTCTGTAGTCAATTTGTTGGAAGCGGGTTTTTAAGTGCTCTGGAGTCATTTCGTTGGAAGCGGGTTTTTAAGTGCTCTGGAGTCATTTCGTTGGAAGCGGATTTCAGAGTGCTCTGGAATCATTTCTTTGGAAGCGAGTTTTTATGTGCTCTGAGGTCATTTTGGTGGAAGCAGGTTTTAAAGTGCTCTGGGATCATTTCGTTGGAACCGGGTTTTTAAGTTCTCTGGAGTCATTTCGTTGGAAGCGGGTTTTTATGTTCACTGAGGACATTTCGTTGGAACTGGGTTTTTAAGTGCTCTGGAGTCATTTCGTTGGAAGCGGGTTTTTATGTGCACTGAGGACATTTCGTTGGAACTGGGTTTTTAAGTGCTCTGGAGTCATTTCGTTGGAAGCGGTTTTTTGAGTTCTTTGGAGTCATTTCATTGGAAGCGTGTTGTTGAGTACTCTGGACTCATTTCGTTGGAAGTGGTTTTTTGAGTGCTCTGGAGTCATTTCGTTGGAAGCGGGTTTTTCAGTGCTCTGGAGTCATTTCTTTGGAAGCGGATTTTTAAGTGCTCCGGAGTCATTTCGTTGGAAGCGGGTTTTTAAATGCTCCTGAGTCATTTCGTTGGAAGCGGGGTTTTAAATGTTCTGGTGTCCTTTCGTTGGAAGCAGGGTTTATTGCTCTAGAGTTGTTTTGTTGGAAGCAGGCTTTTAAATGCTCTGTAGTCATTTGGTTGGAAGCAGTTTTTAAGTGCTCTGGTTCATTTCTTTGGAAGCAGATTTTTATGTGCTCTGGGGTCATTTCGTTGGAAGCAGCTTTTTAAGTGCCCTGGAGTCATTTCTTTGGAAGCGGATTTTAGAGTTCTCTGGAGTCATTTTGTAGGAAGCAGGTTTTTATGTGCACTGAGGACATTTTGTTGGAACTGGGCTTTTAAGTACTCTGGAGTCATTTGGTTGGAAGCGGTTTTCAGAGTGCTCTGGAGTCATTTCGTTGGAAGCGGGTTTTTAAGTGTCTGGAGTCATTTCGTTGGAAGCGGGTTTTAGAGTGCTCTGATGTCATTTCGTTGGAAGCGGGTTTTTAAGTGCTCAGGGTTCATTTTGTTGAAAGCAGGTTTTTATGTGCACTGAGGACATTTCGTTGGAACTGGGTTTTTAAGTGCTCTGGGCTCATTTCGGTGGAAGCGGGTTTTTAAGTGCTCTGGGCTCATTTCGTTGGGAGTGGGTTTTTAAGTGCTCTGTAGTCATTTCATTGGAAGCGGGTTTTTAAGTGCTCTGGAGACATTTCATTGGAAGCAGGTTTTTATGTGCACTGAGGACATTTCGTTGGAACTGGGTTTTTAAGTGCTCTGGAGTCATTTCGTTGGAAGTGGGTTTTTAAGTGCTCTGGAGTCATTTTGTTGGAAGGGGGTGTTTATGTGAACTGAGGACATTTCGTTGGAACTGGGTTTTTAAGTGCTCTGGGCTCATTTAGTTGGAAAGGGTTTTTAAGTGCTCTTGGCTCATTTTGTTGGAAGAGGGTTTCTAAGTGCTCTGGAGTCATTTCGTTGGAAGCGGGTTTTTGAGGGCTCTGGAGTCATTTCGTTGGAAGCGGGTTTTTGAGTGCTGTGGAGTCCTTTCGTTGGAAGCGGGTTTTTACGTTCTCTGGATTGTTTTCGTTGGAAGCGTGTTTTTAAGTGCTCCTGAGTCATTTCATTGGAACCGGGGTTTTAAATGTTCTGGTGTCCTTTCGTTGGAAGCGGGGTTTAAGTGCTCTAGGGTCGTTTCGTTGGAAGCAGGTTTTTAAATGCTCTGTAGTCAATTTCTTGGAAGTGTGATTTTAAGTGCTGTGGAGTCCTTTCGTTGGAAGCGGATTTTTAAGTGCTCTGGATTCATTTCGTTGGAAGCGGGTTTTTATGTGCACTGAAGATATTTCGTTTGAACTGGGTTTTTAAGTGCTCTGGGATCATTTCGTTGGAAGTGGATTTTTAAGTACTCTGGAGTCATTTCGTTGGAAGGGGGTTTTTGAGTGCTCTGGAGTCATTTCGTTGAAATCCGGTTTTTACGTGCTCTGAATTATTTTCGATGGAAGCGGGGATTAAGTGCTCTAGGGTCGTTTCATTGGAAATAGGTTTTTAAATGCTCTGTAGTCAATTTGTTGGAGGTGGGTATTTAAGTGGTCTGGAGTTCTTTCTTTGGAAGCATATTTTCAAGTTCTCTTTAGTAATTTGGTTGGAAGCGGGTTTTTAAGTGCTCTGGAGTCATTTTGCTGGACGCGGTTTTTAGAGTGCTCTGGATTCATTTCCTTGGAAGAGGGTTTTTAAGTGCTCTGGAGTCATTTCGTTGGAAGCGGGTTTTTAAGTGTCTGGAGTCATTTTGTTGAGGCTTGTTTTAGAGTGCTCTGGAATCATTTAGTTAGGCGGGTTTTTATGTGCACTGTGGACATTTTGTTGGAACTGGGTTTTTAAGTGCTCTGGGCTCATTTCCTTGGAAGCGGGTTTTTAAGTGCTCTTGGCTCATTTTGTTGGAAGAGGGTTTCTAAGTGCTCTGGAGTCATTTCGTTGGAAGCGGGTTTTTGTGGGCTCTGGAGTCTTTTCGTTGGAAGCGGGTTTTTGAGTGCTCTGGAGTCCTTTCGTTGGAAGTGGGTTTTTACGTGCTCTGGATTGTTTTCGTTGGAAGCGTGTTTTTAAGTGCTCCTGAGTCATTTCATTGGAAACGGGTTTTTATGTTCACTGAGGACATTTCGTTGGAACTGGGTTTTTAAGTGCTCTGGAGTCATTTCATTGGAAGCGGGTTTTTATGTGCACTGAGGACATTTCGTTGGAACTGGGTTTTTAAGTGCTCTGGAGTCATTTCGTTGGAAGCAGGTTTTCAAGTTCTCTGGAGTCATTTCGTTGGAAGGGGGTTTTTGAGTTCTTTGGAGTCATTTCGTTGGAAGCAGGTTTTTAAGTGCTCTGGAATCATTTCGTTGGAAGCAGTTTTTTAAGTGCTCTGGAGTCATTTCATTGGAAGCGTGTTGTTGAGTACTCTGGAGTCATTTCTTTGGAAGGGGGTTTTTAAGTGCTCCTGAGTCATTTCGTTGGAAGCAGGGTTTTAAATGTTCTGGTGTCCTTTCGTTGGAAGCAGGGTTTATTGCTCTAGAGTTGTTTTGTTGGAAGCAGGCTTTTAAATGCTCTGTAGTCATTTGGTTGGAAGCGTGTTTTTAAGTGCTCTGGACTCATTTTGTTGGAAGCGGGTTTTTATGTGCTCTGGAGTAATTTCGTTGGAAGCGGATTTTAGAGTGCTCTGGAATCATTTCGTTGGAAGCGGGTTTTTATGTGCTCTGAGGTCATTTTGGTGGAAGCAGGTTTTTAAGTGCTCTGGGATCATTTCGTTGGAAGCGGGTTTTTAAGTGCTGTGGAGTCCTTTCGTTGGAAGCAGATTTTTAAGTGCTCTGGAGTCATTTCAGTTGAAGCGGATTTTTATGTGCACTGAGGACATTTTGTTGGAAGCGGGTTTTTAAGTGCTCTGGAGTCATTTCGTTGGAAGCGGGTTTTTGAGTTCTTTGGAGTCATTTCGTTGGAAGTGGGTTTTTAAGTACTCTGGAGTCATTTCATTGGAAGCGTGTTGTTGAGTACTCTGGAGTCATTTCGTTGGAAGTGGTTTTTTGAGTGCTCTGGAGTCATTTCGTTGGAAGGGGGTTTTTAAGTGCTCTGAATTCATTTCGTTGGAAGGGGGTTTTTCAGTGCTCTGGAGTCATTTCTTTGGAAACGGGTTTTTAAGTGCTCCTGAGTCATTTCGTTGGAAGTGGGTTTTTAAATACTCCTGAGTCATTTCGTTAGGCGGGGTTTTAAATGTTCTGGTGTCCTTTCGTTGGAAGCAGGGTTTATTGCTCTGGAGTTGTTTTGTTGGAAGCAGGCTTTTAAATGCTCTGTAGTCATATGGTTGGAAGCAGTTTTGAAGTGCTCTGGTTCATTTCTTTGGAAGCAGATTTTTATGTGCTCTGGGGTCATTTCGTTGGAAGCAGCTTTTTAAGTGCTCTGGAGTCATTTCGTTGGAAGCCGTTTTCAGAGTGCTCTGGAGTCATTTCTTTGGAAGCGGGTTTTTAAGAGTCTGGAGTCATTTTCGTTAAGCGGGTTTTAGAGTGCTCTGGAATAATTTAGTTGGAAGCGGGTTTTTTATGTGCTCTGATGTCATTTCGTTGGAAGCGGGTTTTAAGTGCTCAGGGTTCATTTTGTTGAAAGCAGGTTTTTATGTGCACTGAGGACATTTCGTTGGAACTGGGTTTTTAAGTGCTCTGGGCTCATTTCAGTGGAAGCGGTTTTTAAGTGCTCTGGGCTCATTTCGTTGGAAGTTGGTTTTTAAGTGCTCTGTAGTCATTTCATTGGAAGCGGGTTTTTGAGTGCTCTGGAGACATTTCATTGGAAGCAGGTTTTTATGTGCACTGAGGACATTTCGTTGGAACTGGGTTTATAGTGCTCTGGAGTCATTTCGTTGAAAGTGGGTTTTTAAGTGCTCTGAGTCATTTTGTTGGAAGGGGGTTTTATGTGCACTGAGGACATTTTCGTTGGAACTGGGTTTTTAATTGCTCTAGAGTCATTTCGTTGGAAGCAAGTTTTTAAGTCCTCTGTAGTCATTTCGTTGGAAGCGGGTTACTAAGTGCTCTGGAGTCATTTCGTTGGAAGCGGGTTTTTGAGTGCTCTGGAGTCATTTCGTTGGAAGCTGGTTTTTTAGTGCTGTGGAGTCCTTTCGTTGGAAGCTGTTTTTACGTTCTCTGGATTGTTTTCGTTGGGCGTGTTTTTAAGTGCTCCTGAGTCATTTCATTGGAACCGGGTTTTAAATGTTCTGGTGTCCTTCGTTGGAAGCTTGGTTTAAGTGCTCTAGGGTCGTTTCGTTGGAAGCAGGTTTTAAATGCTCTGTAGTCAATTTGTTGGAAGCGGGTTTTTAAGTGCTCTGGAGTCAATTTGTTGGAAGCAGGTTTTAAGTGCTCTGGAGTCATTTCGTTGGAAGCGGGTTTTTCAGTGCTCTAGAGTCATTTCTTTGAAGCGGGTTTTAAGTGCTCTGAGTCATTTTCGTGGAAGCAGGTTTTTAAATGCTCTGAGTCATTTCGTTGGAAGCGGGTTTTAAATGTTCTGGTGTCCTTTCGTTGGAAGCAGGGTTTATGTTCTAGAGTTGTTTTGTTGGAAGCAGGCTTTTAAATGCTCTGTAGTCATTTGGTTGGAAGCAGTTTTTTAAGTGCTCTGGTTCATTTCTTTGAAGCAGATTTTTATGTGCTCTGGGGTCATTTCGATTTTGGAAGCAGCTTTTAAGTGCCCTGAGTCATTTCTTTGGAAAGCGGATTTTAGAGTTCTCTGAGTCATTTTGTAGGAAGCAGGTTTTTATGTGCACTGAGGACATTTTGTTGGAACTGGGCTTTTAAGTACTCTGGAGTCATTTGGTTGGAAGCGGTTTTCAGAGTGCTCTGGAGTCATTTCGTTGGAAGCGGGTTTTTAAGTGTCTGGAGTCATTCTGTTGGATGCGGGTTTTAGAGTGCTCTGATGTCATTTTCGTTAGCGGGTTTTTAAGTGCTCAGGGTTCATTTTGTTGAAAGCAGGTTTTTATGTGCACTGAGGACATTTCGTTGGAACTGGGTTTTTAAGTGCTCTGGGCTCATTTCGGTGGAAGCGGGTTTTTAAGTGCTCTGGGCTCATTTCGTTGGGAGTGGGTTTTTAAGTGCTCTGTAGTCATTTCATTGGAAGCGGGTTTTTAAGTGCTCTGGAGACATTTCATTGGAAGCAGGTTTTTATGTGCACTGAGGACATTTCGTTGGAACTGGGTTTTTAAGTGCTCTGGAGTCATTTCGTTGGAAGTGGGTTTTTAAGTGCTCTGGAGTCATTTTGTTGGAAGGGGGTGTTTATGTGAACTGAGGACATTTCGTTGGAACTGGGTTTTTAAGTGCTCTGGGCTCATTTCGTTGGAAGCGGGTTTTTAAGTGCTCTTGGCTCATTTTGTTGGAAGAGGGTTTCTAAGTGCTCTGGAGTCATTTCGTTGGAAGCGGGTTTTTGAGGGCTCTGGAGTCATTTCGTTGGAAGCGGGTTTTTGAGTGCTGTGGAGTCCTTTCGTTGGAAGCGGGTTTTTACGTTCTCTGGATTGTTTTCGTTGGAAGCGTGTTTTTAAGTGCTCCTGAGTCATTTCATTGGAACCGGGGTTTTAAATGTTCTGGTGTCCTTTCGTTGGAAGCGGGGTTTAAGTGCTCTAGGGTCGTTTCGTTGGAAGCAGGTTTTTAAATGCTCTGTAGTCAATTTCTTGGAAGTGTGATTTTAAGTGCTGTGGAGTCCTTTCGTTGGAAGCGGATTTTTAAGTGCTCTGGATTCATTTAGTTGAAGCGGGTTTTATGTGCACTGAAGATATTTCGTTTTGAACTGGTTTTTAAGTGCTCTGGGATCATTTCGTTGGAAGTGGATTTTTAAGTACTCTGGAGTCATTTCGTTGGAAGGGGGTTTTTGAGTGCTCTGGAGTCATTTCGTTGAAATCCGGTTTTTACGTGCTCTGAATTATTTTCGATGGAAGCGGGGATTAAGTGCTCTAGGGTCGTTTCATTGGAAATAGGTTTTTAAATGCTCTGTAGTCAATTTGTTGGAGGTGGGTATTTAAGTGGTCTGGAGTCCTTTCTTTGGAAGCATATTTTCAAGTTCTCTTTAGTAATTTGGTTGGAAGCGGGTTTTTAAGTGCTCTGGAGTCATTTTGCTGGACGCGGTTTTTAGAGTGCTCTGGATTCATTTCCTTGGAAGAGGGTTTTTAAGTGCTCTGGAGTCATTTCGTTGGAAGCGGGTTTTTAAGTGTCTGGAGTCATTTTGTTGGAGGCTTGTTTTAGAGTGCTCTGGAATCATTTCGTTGGAAGCGGGTTTTTATGTGCACTGTGGACATTTTGTTGGAACTGGGTTTTTAAGTGCTCTGGGCTCATTTCCTTGGAAGCGGGTTTTTAAGTGCTCTTGGCTCATTTTGTGGAAGAGGGTTTCTAAGTGCTCTGGAGTCATTTCGTTGAAAGCGGGTTTTGTGGGCTCTGAGTCTTTTTCGTTTAAGCGGGTTTTTGAGTGCTCTGGAGTCCTTTCGTTGGAAAGTGGGTTTTACGTGCTCTGGATTGTTTTTCGTTGGGCGTGTTTTTAAGTGCTCTGAGTCATTTCATTGAAACGGGTTTTTATGTTCACTGAGGACATTTCGTTGGAACTGGGTTTTAAGTGCTCTGGAGTCATTTCATTGGAAGCGGGTTTTTATGTGCACTGAGGACATTTCGTTGGAACTGGGTTTTAAGTGCTCTGGAGTCATTTCGTTGGAAGCAGGTTTTCAAGTTCTCTGAGTCATTTCGTTGGAAGGGGTTTTTTGAGTTCTTTGGAGTCATTTTGTTGGAAGCAGGTTTTTAAGTGCTCTGGAATCATTTGTTGGAAGCAGTTTTTAAGTGCTCTGAGTCATTTCATTGAAGCGTGTTGTTGAGTACTCTGGAGTCATTTCTTTGGAAGGGGGTTTTTAAGTGCTCCTGAGTCATTTCGTTGGAAGCAGGGTTTTAAATGTTCTGGTGTCCTTTCGTTGGAAGCAGGGTTTATTGCTCTAGAGTTGTTTTGTTGGAAGCAGGCTTTTAAATGCTCTGTAGTCATTTGGTTGGAAGCGTGTTTTTAAGTGCTCTGGACTCATTTTGTTGGAAGCGGTTTTTTAGGTGCTTTGAGTAATTTCGTTGGAAGGCGGATTTTAGAGTGCTCTGGAATCATTTAGTTGGAGCGGGTTTTTATGTGCTCTGAGGTCATTTTGGTGGAAGCAGGTTTTTAAGTGCTCTGGGATCATTTCGTTGGAAGCGGGTTTTTAAGTGCTGTGGAGTCCTTTCGTTGGAAGCAGATTTTTAAGTGCTCTGGAGTCATTTCGTTGGAAGCGGATTTTTATGTGCACTGAGGACATTTTGTTGGAAGCGGGTTTTTAAGTGCTCTGGAGTCATTTCGTTGGAAGCGGGTTTTTGAGTTCTTTGGAGTCATTTCGTTGGAAGTGGGTTTTTAAGTACTCTGGAGTCATTTCATTGGAAGCGTGTTGTTGAGTACTCTGGAGTCATTTCGTTGGAAGTGGTTTTTTGAGTGCTCTGGAGTCATTTCGTTGGAAGGGGGTTTTTAAGTGCTCTGAATTCATTTCGTTGGAAGGGGGTTTTTCAGTGCTCTGGAGTCATTTCTTTGGAAACGGGTTTTTAAGTGCTCCTGAGTCATTTCGTTGGAAGTGGGTTTTTAAATACTCCTGAGTCATTTCGTTGGAAGCGGGGTTTTAAATGTTCTGGTGTCCTTTCGTTGGAAGCAGGGTTTATTGCTCTGGAGTTGTTTTGTTGGAAGCAGGCTTTTAAATGCTCTGTAGTCATATGGTTGGAAGCAGTTTTTAAGTGCTCTGGTTCATTTCTTTGGAAGCAGATTTTTATGTGCTCTGGGGTCATTTCGTTGGAAGCAGCTTTTTAAGTGCTCTGGAGTCATTTCGTTGGAAGCCGTTTTCAGAGTGCTCTGGAGTCATTTCTTTGGAAGCGGGTTTTTAAGAGTCTGGAGTCATTTCGTTGGAAGCGGGTTTTAGAGTGCTCTGGAATAATTTCGTTGGAAGCGGGTTTTTATGTGCTCTGATGTCATTTCGTTGGAAGCGGGTTTTTAAGTGCTCAGGGTTCATTTTGTTGAAAGCAGGTTTTTATGTGCACTGAGGACATTTCGTTGGAACTGGGTTTTTAAGTGCTCTGGGCTCATTTCAGTGGAAGCGGTTTTTAAGTGCTCTGGGCTCATTTCGTTGGAAGTTGGTTTTTAAGTGCTCTGTAGTCATTTCATTGGAAGCGGGTTTTTGAGTGCTCTGGAGACATTTCATTGGAAGCAGGTTTTTATGTGCACTGAGGACATTTCGTTG
Organism: Meriones psammophilus; assembly: GCA_036365155.1. Classification (NCBI taxonomy): domain Eukaryota; kingdom Metazoa; phylum Chordata; class Mammalia; order Rodentia; family Muridae; genus Meriones; species Meriones psammophilus. Next base: position 74,398 of record JAEOAE010003918.1, read on the forward strand.
GAACTGGGTTTATAGTGCTCTGGAGTCATTTCGTTGAAAGTGGGTTTTTAAGTGCTCTGGAGTCATTTTGTTGGAAGGGGGTTTTTATGTGCACTGAGGACATTTCGTTGGAACTGGGTTTTTAATTGCTCTAGAGTCATTTCGTTGGAAGCAAGTTTTTAAGTCCTCTGTAGTCATTTCGTTGGAAGCGGGTTACTAAGTGCTCTGGAGTCATTTCGTTGGAAGCGGGTTTTTGAGGGCTCTGGAGTCATTTCGTTGGAAGCGGGTTTTTGAGTGCTGTGGAGTCCTTTCGTTGGAAGCTGTTTTTTACGTTCTCTGGATTGTTTTCGTTGGAAGCGTGTTTTTAAGTGCTCCTGAGTCATTTCATTGGAACCGGGGTTTTAAATGTTCTGGTGTCCTTTCGTTGGAAGCTTGGTTTAAGTGCTCTAGGGTCGTTTCGTTGGAAGCAGGTTTTTAAATGCTCTGTAGTCAATTTGTTGGAAGCGGGTTTTTAAGTGCTCTGGAGTCAATTTGTTGGAAGCAGGTTTTTAAGTGCTCTGGAGTCATTTCGTGGGAAGCGGATTTCAGAGTGCTCTAGAATCATTTCGTTGGAAGCGGGTTTTTGTGTGCTCTGAGGTCATTTTGGTGGAAGCAGGTTTTAAAGTGCTCTGGGATCATTTCTTTGGAACCGGATTTTTAAGTGCTCTGGAGTCATTTCGTTGGAAGCGGGTTTTTATGTTCACTGAGGACATTTTTGTTGGAACTGGGTTTTTAAGTGCTCTGAGTCATTTAGATTTGGCGCGTTTTTATGTGCACTGAGGACATTTCGTTGGAACTGGGTTTTTAAGTGCTCTGGAGTCATTTCGATGGAAGTGGGTTTTTAAGTGCTCTGGAGTCATTTCGTTGGAAGCGGGTTTTTGAGTCCTTTGGAGTCATTTCATTGGAAGCGTGTTGTTGAGTACTCTGGAGTCATTTCTTTGGAAGGGGGTTTTTAAGTGCTCTGAAGTCATTTCGTTGGAAGTGGGTTTTTCAGTGCTCTGGAGTCATTTCTTTGGAAGCGGGTTTTTAATTGCTCAGGAGTCATTTCGTTGGAAGCGGGTTTTTAAGTGCTCCTGAGTCATTTCTGATTTGGAAGCGGGTTTTAAATATTCTGGTGTCCTTTCGTTGGAATCAGGGTTTATTGCTCTAGAGTTGTTTTGTTGGAAGCAGGCTTTTAAATGCTCTGTAGTCATTTGGTTAAGCGGGTTATTAAGTGCTCTGGACTCATTTCGTTGGAAGCGGGTTTTTAAGTGCTCTGGAGAAATTTCGTTGTAAGCGGATATTAGAGTGCTCTGGAATCATTTCGTTGGAAGCGGGTTTTTATGTGCTCTGAGGTCATTTCGGTGGAAGCAGGTTTTTAAGTGCTCTGGGATCATTTCGTTGGAAGCGGGTTTTAAGTGTCTCTGAGTCATTTTCGTTGGAAGCGGGTTTTAAATATTCTGGTGTCCTTTTCGTTGGAAGCAGGGTTTATTGCTCTAGAGTTGTTTTGTTGGAAGCAGGCTTTTAAATGCTCTGTAGTCATTTGGTTGGAAGCGGATTATTAAGTGCTCTAGACTCATTTTGTTGGAAGCGGGTTTTAAGTGCTCTGTAGAAATTTCGTTGGACGCGGATATTAGAGTGCTCTGGAATCATTTCGTTGGAAGCGGGTTTTATGTGCTCTGAGGTCATTTCGTGGAAGCATGTTTTTAAGTGCTCTGGGATCATTTCGTTCAAGCGGGTTTTTAAGTGCTGTGAGTCCTTTAGTTGGAAGCAGATTTTTAAGTGCTCTGGAGTCATTTCGTTTGAAAGCAGATTTTTATGTGCACTGAGGACATTTCGTTGGAACTGGGTTTTTAAGTGCTCTGGAGTCATTTCGTTGGAAGCGGGTTTTTCAGTGCTCTGGAGTCATTTCTTTGGAAGCGGATTTTTAAGTGCTCCTGAGTCATTTCGTAGGAAGCAGGGTTTTAAATGTTCTGGTGTCCTTTCGTTGGAAGCAGGGTTTATTGCTCTAGAGTTGTTTTGTTGGAAGCAGGCTTTTAAATACTCTGTAGTCATTTGGTTGGTAGCGTGTTTTTAAGTGCTCTGGACTCATTTTGTTGGAAGCGGGTTTTTATGTGCTCTGGAGTAATTTCGTTGGAAGCGGATTTTAGAGTGCTCTGGAATCATTTCGTTGGAAGCGGGTTTTTATGTGCTCTGAGGTCATTTTGGTGGAAGCAGGTTTTTAAGTGCTCTGGGATCATTTCGTTGGAAGCGGGTTTTTAAGTGCTGTGGAGTCCTTTCGTTGGAAGCAGATTTTTAAGTGCTCTGGAGTCATTTCGTTGGAAGCGGATTTTTATGTGCACTGAGGACATTTTGTTGGAAGCGGTTTTTAAGTGCTCTGAGTCATTTAGTTGGAGGCGGGTTTTTGAGTTCTTTGAGTCATTTCGTTGGAAGTGGGTTTTTAAGTGCTCTGGAGTAATTTCGTTGGAAGCAGGTTTTTAAGTACTCTGGAGTCATTTCATTGGAAGCGTGTTGTTGAGTACTCTGGACTCATTTCGTTGGAAGTGGTTTTGAGTGCTCTGGAGTCATTTCGTTGGAAGGGGTTTTTAAGTGCTCTGAATTCATTTTCGTTGGAGGCGGGTTTTCAGTGTTCTGAGTCATTTCTTTGGGAGCGGGTTTTTAAGTGCTCCTGAGTCATTTCGTTGGGCGGGTTTTTAAATGCTCCTGAGTCATTTCGTTAGGCGGGGTTTTAAATGTTCTGGTGTCCTTTCGTTGGAAGCAGTGTTTATTGCTCTAGAGTTGTTTTGTTGGAAGCAGGCTTTTAAATGCTCTGTAGTCATTTGGTTGGAAGCAGTTTTTAAGTGCTCTGGTTCATTTCTTTTGAAGCAGATTTTTATGTGCTCTGGGGTCATTTCGTTGGAAGCAGCTTTTAAGTGCTCTGGAGTCATTTCGTTAAGCGGGTTTTAGAGTTCTCTGCAGTCATTTCAGAGGAAGCAGGTTTTATGTGCACTGAGGACATTTTGTTGAACTGGCTTTTAAGTACTCTGGAGTCATTCGGGTGGAAGCGGTTTTCAGAGTGCTCTGGAGTCATTTCGTTGGAAGCGGGTTTTTAAGTGTCTGGAGTCATTTTGTTGGAAGCGGGTTTTAGAGTGCTCTGGAATCATTTTTTGGAAGCGGGTTTTTATGTGCTCTGATGTCATTTCGTTGGAAGCGGGTTTTTAAGTGCTCAGGGTTCATTTTGTTGAAAGCAGGTTTTTATGTGCACTGAGGACATTTCGTTTGAACTGGGTTTTCAAGTGCTCTGGGCTCATTTCGTGGAAGCGGTTTTTAAGTGCTCTGGGCTCATTTATTTTGGAAGTGGGTTTTTAAGTGCTCTGTAGTCATTTCATTGAAGCGGGTTTTTGAGTGCTCTGGAGACATTTCATTGGAAGCAGGTTTTTATGTGCACTGAGGACATTTCGTTGGAACTGGGTTTTTAAGTGGTCTGGAGTCATTTCGTTTTTGGAAGTGGGTTTTAAGTGCGCTGAGTCATTTTGTTGGAAGGGGTTTTTATGTGCACTGAGGACATTTCGTTTGAACTGGGTTTTTAATTGCTCTAGAGTCATTTTGTTGGAAGCAAGTTTTTAAGTCCTCTGTAGTCATTTAGATTTGGAAAGCGGGTTTTAGAGTGCTCTGAGTCATTTTGTTGGAAGCGGGTTTTGAGGGCTCTGGAGTCATTTAGTTGGAAGCGGGTTTTGAGTGCTGTGGAGTCCTTTCGTTGGAAGCGGTTTTTACGTTCTCTGGATTGTTTTCGTTGGAAGCGTGTTTTTAAGTGCTCCTGAGTCATTTCATTGGAACCGGGTTTTAAATGTTCTGGTGTCCTTTCGTTGGAAGCTTGGTTTAAGTGCTCTAGGGTCGTTTCGCAGAAGCAGGTTTTTAAATGCTCTGTAGTCAATTTGTTGGAAGCGGGTTTTTAAGTGCTCTGAGTCATTTCGTTGAAGCGGGTTTTAAGTGCTCTGAGTCATTTAGTGGGAAGCGGATTTCAGAGTGCTCTGGAATCATTTCGTTGGAAAGCGGTTTTTGTGGGCTGTGGAGTCCTTTCGCTGGAAGCAGTTTTTACGTGCTCTTGATTGTTTTCGTTGGAAGCGTGTTTTTAAGTGCTCTGAGTCATTTCATTGAAACGGTTTTTATGTTCACTGAGGACATTTCGTTGGAACTGGGTTTTTAAGTGCTCTGGAGTCATTTCATTGGAAGCGGGTTTTTATGTGCACTGAGGACATTTCGTTGGAACTGGGTTTTTAAGTGCTCTGGAGTCATTTCGTTGGAAGCAGGTTTTCAAGTGCTCTGGAGTCATTTCGTTGGAAGCGGGTTTTTGAGTTCTTTGAGTCATTTCTGTTGGAAGCAGATTTTTAAGTGCTCTGAATCATTTCGTTGGAAGCAGGTTTTTAAGTGCTCTGGAGTCATTTCATTGAAGCGTGTTGTTGAGTACTCTGGAGTCATTTCATTGGAAGCGTGTTGTTGAGTACTCTGGAGTCATTTCTTTGGAAGGGGGTTTTTAAGTGCTCTGAAGTCATTTCGTTGGAAGCGGGTTTTTCAGTGCTCTGGAGTCATTTCTTTGGAAGCGGATTTTTAAGTGCTCCTGAGTCATTTCGTTGGAAGCAGGGTTTTAAATGTTCTGGTGTCCTTTCGTTGGAAGCAGGGTTTATTGCTCTAGAGTTGTTTTGTTGGAAGCAGGCTTTAAATGCTCTGTAGTCATTTGGTTGGAAGCTTGTTTTTAAGTGCTCTGGACTCATTTTGTTGGAAGCGGGTTTTTATGTGCTCTGGAGTAATTTCGTTGGAAGCTGGATTTTAGAGTGCTCTGGAATCATTTCGTTGGAAGCGGGTTTTATGTGCTCTGAGGTCATTTTGGTGGAAGCAGGTTTTAAGTGCTCTGGGATCATTTTGTTGGAAGCAGGTTTTTAAGTGCTGTGGAGTCCTTTGTTGGAAGCAGATTTTTAAGTGCTCTGGAGTCATTTCCTTGAAACGGATTTTTATGTGCACTGAGGACATTTTGTTGAAGCGGGTTTTTAAGTGCTCTGGAGTCATTTCGTTGGAAGCGGTTTTTGAGTTCTTTGAGTCATTTCGTTGGAAGTGGGTTTTAAGTGCTCTGAGTAATTTCGTTGGAAGCAGGTTTTAAGTACTCTGAGTCATTTCATTGAAGCGTGTTGTTGAGTACTCTGGACTCATTTCGTTGGAAGTGGTTTTTTGAGTGCTCTGAGTCATTTCGTTGGAAGGGGGTTTTAAGTGCTCTGAATTCATTTAGATTTGAAGCGGTTTTTCAGTGCTCTGGAGTCATTTCTTTGAAACGGGTTTTTAAGTGCTCCTGAGTCATTTCGCAGTTTTGAAGCGGGTTTTAAATGCCCTGAGTCATTTCGTTGGAAGCGGGTTTTAAATGTTCTGGTGTCCTTCGTTGGAAGCAGGGTTTATTGCTCTGGAGTTGTTTTGTTGGAAGCAGGCTTTTAAATGCTCTGTAGTCATATGGTTGGAAGCAGTTTTTAAGTGCTCTGGTTCATTTCTTTGGAAGCAGATTTTTATGTGCTCTGGGGTCATTTCGTTGAAGCAGCTTTTAAGTGCTCTGAGTCATTTCGTTCTAGCGGTTTTCAGAGTGCTCTGGAGTCATTTCGTTGGAAGCGGGTTTTAGAGTGCTCTGGAATCATTTCGTGGAAACGGGTTTTATGTGCTCTGATGTCATTTAGTTGGAAGCGGTTTTTAAGTGCTCAGGGTTCATTTTTGTTGAAAGCAGGTTTTTATGTGCACTGAGGACATTTCGTTGAACTGGTTTTCAAGTGCTCTGGGCTCATTTCGTGGAAGCGGTTTTTAAGTGCTCTGGGCTCATTTAGTTGGAAGTGGGTTTTTAAGTGCTCTGTAGTCATTTCATTGGAAGCGGGTTTTTGAGTGCTCTGGAGACATTTCATTGGAAGCAGGTTTTTATGTGCACTGAGGACATTTCGTTGGAACTGGGTTTTTAAGTGGTCTGGAGTCATTTCGTTGGAAGTGGGTTTTTAAGTGCGCTGGAGTCATTTTGTTGGAAGGGGGTTTTTATGTGCACTGAGGACATTTCGTTGGAACTGGGTTTTTAATTGCTCTAGAGTCATTTTGTTGGAAGCAAGTTTTTAAGTCCTCTGTAGTCATTTCGTTGGAAGCGGGTTTTAGAGTGCTCTGGAGTCATTTCGTTGGAAGCGGGTTTTTGAGGGCTCTGGAGTCATTTAGTTGGAAGCGGGTTTTTGAGTGCTGTGGAGTCCTTTCGTTGGAAGCGGGTTTTTACGTTCTCTGGATTGTTTCGTTGGAAGCGTGTTTTTAAGTGCTCCTGAGTCATTTCATTGGAACCGGGGTTTTAAATGTTCTGGTGTCCTTTCGTTGGAAGCTTGGTTTAAGTGCTCTAGGGTCGTTTCGTTGGAAGCAGGTTTTTAAATGCTCTGTAGTCAATTTGTTGGAAGCGGGTTTTTAAGTGCTCTGGAGTCATTTCGTTGGAAGCGGGTTTTTAAGTGCTCTGGAGTCATTTCGTGGGAAGCGGATTTCAGAGTGCTCTGGAATCATTTCGTTGGAAGCGGGTTTTTGTGGGCTGTGGAGTCCTTTCGTTGGAAGCGAGTTTTTACGTGCTCTTGATTGTTTTCGTTGGAAGCGTGTTTTTAAGTGCTCCTGAGTCATTTCATTGGAAACGGGTTTTTATGTTCACTGAGGACATTTCGTTGGAACTGGGTTTTTAAGTGCTCTGGAGTCATTTCATTGGAAGCGGGTTTTTATGTGCACTGAGGACATTTCGTTGGAACTGGGTTTTTAAGTGCTCTGGAGTCATTTCGTTGGAAGCAGGTTTTCAAGTGCTCTGGAGTCATTTCGTTGGAAGCGGGTTTTTGAGTTCTTTGGAGTCATTTCGTTGGAAGCAGATTTTTAAGTGCTCTGGAATCATTTCGTTGGAAGCAGGTTTTTAAGTGCTCTGGAGTCATTTCATTGGAAGCGTGTTGTTGAGTACTCTGGAGTCATTTCATTGGAAGCGTGTTGTTGAGTACTCTGGAGTCATTTCTTTGGAAGGGGGTTTTTAAGTGCTCTGAAGTCATTTCGTTGGAAGCGGGTTTTTCAGTGCTCTGGAGTCATTTCTTTGGAAGCGGATTTTTAAGTGCTCCTGAGTCATTTCGTTGGAAGCAGGGTTTTAAATGTTCTGGTGTCCTTTCGTTGGAAGCAGGGTTTATTGCTCTAGAGTTGTTTTGTTGGAAGCAGGCTTTTAAATGCTCTGTAGTCATTTGGTTGGAAGCTTGTTTTTAAGTGCTCTGGACTCATTTTGTTGGAAGCGGGTTTTTATGTGCTCTGAGTAATTTCGTTGGAAGCGGATTTTTAGAGTGCTCTGAATCATTTCGTTAGCGGGTTTTTATGTGCTCTGAGGTCATTTTGGTGGAAGCAGGTTTTTAAGTGCTCTGGGATCATTTAGATTTGGAAGCAGGTTTTAAGTGCTGTGGAGTCCTTTCGTTGGAAGCAGATTTTTAAGTGCTCTGGAGTCATTTCCTTGAAACGGATTTTTATGTGCACTGAGGACATTTTGTTGGAAGCGGGTTTTTAAGTGCTCTGGAGTCATTTCGTTGGAAGCGGGTTTTTGAGTTCTTTGGAGTCATTTCGTTGGAAGTGGGTTTTTAAGTGCTCTGGAGTAATTTCGTTGGAAGCAGGTTTTTAAGTACTCTGGAGTCATTTCATTGGAAGCGTGTTGTTGAGTACTCTGGACTCATTTCGTTGGAAGTGGTTTTTGAGTGCTCTGGAGTCATTTCGTTGGAAGGGGGTTTTAAGTGCTCTGAATTCATTTCGCAGCGGTTTTTCAGTGCTCTGAGTCATTTCTTTGAAACGGGTTTTAAGTGCTCCTGAGTCATTTCGTTGGAAGCGGGTTTTAAATGCTCCTGAGTCATTTCGTTGGAAGCGGGGTTTTAAATGTTCTGGTGTCCTTTCGTTGGAAGCAGGGTTTATTGCTCTGGAGTTGTTTTGTTGGAAGCAGGCTTTTAAATGCTCTGTAGTCATATGGTTGGAAGCAGTTTTTAAGTGCTCTGGTTCATTTCTTTGAAGCAGATTTTATGTGCTCTGGGGTCATTTGTTGGAAGCAGCTTTTTAAGTGCTCTGGAGTCATTTCGTTGGAAGCGGTTTTCAGAGTGCTCTGGAGTCATTTCGTTGGAAGCGGGTTTTAGAGTGCTCTGGAATAATTTCGTTGGAAGCGGGTTTTTATGTGCTCTGATGTCATTTCGTTGGGGCGGGTTTTAAGTGCTCAGGGTTCATATTTATTTGAAAGCAGGTTTTATGTGCACTGAGGACATTTCGTTGAACTGGGTTTTAAGTGCTCTGGGCTCATTCGGTAGAAGCGGTTTTTAAGTGCTCTGGGCTCATTTCGTTGGAAGTGGGTTTTTAAGTGCTCTGTAGTCATTTCATTGAAGCGGGTTTTTGAGTGCTCTGGAGACATTTCATTGGAAGCAGGTTTTATTTGCACTGAGGACATTTCGTTGGAACTGGCTTTATAGTGCTGTGGAGTCATTTCGTTGGAAGTGGGTTTTAAGTGCGCTGGAGTCATTTTGTTGGAAGGGGGTTTTATGTGCACTGAGGACATTTCGTTGGAACTGGGTTTTAATTGCTCTAGAGTCATTTCGTTGAAGCAAGTTTTTAAGTCCTCTGTAGTCATTTCGTTGCAGCGGGTTTTAGAGTGCTCTGAGTCATTTCACAGCGGGTTACTAAGTGCTCTGGAGTCATTTCGTTGAGGCGGGTTTTGAGGGCTCTGAGTCATTTAGATTTGGAAGCAGGTTTTGAGTGCTGTGGAGTCCTTTCGTTGGAAGGCGGTTTTACGTTCTCTGGATTGTTTTTCGTTTGGGCGTGTTTTTAAGTGCTCCTGAGTCATTTCATTGGAACCGGGTTTTAAATGTTCTGGTGTCCTTTCGTTGGAAGCTTGGTTTAAGTGCTCTATGGTCATTTCGTTGGAAGCAGGTTTTTAAATGCTCTGTAGTCAATTTGTTGGAAGCGGGTTTTTAAGTGCTCTGGAGTCATTTCGTTGGAAGCGGGTTTTTAAGTGCTCTGGAGTCATTTCGTTGGAAGCCGTTTTCAGAGTGCTCTGGAGTCATTTCTTTGGAAGCGGGTTTTTAAGAGTCTGGAGTCATTTCGTTGGAAGCGGGTTTTAGAGTGCTCTGGAATAATTTCGTTGGAAGCGGGTTTTATGTGCTCTGATGTCATTTCGATTTGAGCGGGTTTTTAAGTGCTCAGGGTTCATTTTGTTGAAAGCAGGTTTTTTTTATGTGCACTGAGGACATTTCGTTGGAACTGGGTTTTTAAGTGCTCTGGGCTCATTTCGGTGGAAGCGGTTTTTAAGTGCTCTGGGCTCATTTCGTTGGAAGTGGGTTTTTAAGTGCTCTGTAGTCATTTCATTGGAAGCGGGTTTTTGAGTGCTCTGGAGACATTTCATTGGAAGCAGGTTTTTATGTGCACTGAGGACATTTCGTTGGAACTGGCTTTATAGTGCTCTGGAGTCATTTCGTTGGAAGTGGGTTTTTAAGTGCTCTGGAGTCATTTTGTTGGAAGGGGGTTTTTATGTGCACTGAGGACATTTCGTTGGAACTGGGTTTTTAATTGCTCTAGAGTCATTTCGTTGGAAGCAAGTTTTTAAGTGCTCTGGAGTCATTTCGTTGGAAGCGGGTTTTAGAGTGCTCTGGAGTCATTTCGTTGGAAGCGGGTTACTAAGTGCTCTGGAGTCATTTCGTTGGAAGCGGGTTTTTGAGGGCTCTGGAGTCATTTCGTTGGAAGCGGGTTTTTGAGTGCTGTGGAGTCCTTTCGTTGGAAGCGGGTTTTTACGTTCTCTGGATTGTTTTAGATTTAGGCGTGTTTTTAAGTGCTCTGAGTCATTTCATTGGAACCGGGGTTTTAAATGTTCTGGTGTCCTTTCGTTGGAAGCTTGGTTTAAGTGCTCTAGGGTCATTTCGTTGGAAGCAGGTTTTTAAATGCTCTGTAGTCAATTTGTTGGAAGCGGGTTTTTAAGTGCTCTGGAGTCATTTCGTTGGAAGCGGGTTTTTAAGTGCTCTGGAGTCATTTCGTGGGAAGCGGATTTCAGAGTGCTCTGGAATCATTTCGTTGGAAGCGGGTTTTTGTGGGCTCTGGAGTCTTTTCGTTGGAAGCGGTTTTTGAGTGCTCTGGAGTCCTTTCGTTGGAAGCGGGTTTTTACGTGCTCTGGATTGTTTTCGTTGGAAGCATGTTTTTAAGTGCTCCTGAGTCATTTCATTGGAAACGGGTTTTTATGTTCACTGAGGACATTTCGTTGGAACTGGGTTTTTAAGTGCTCTGGAGTCATTTCATTGGAAGCGGGTTTTTATGTGCACTGAGGACATTTCGTTGGAACTGGGTTTTTAAGTGCTCTGGAGTCATTTCGTTGGAAGCAGGTTTTCAAGTGCTCTGGAGTCATTTCTTTGGAAGCGGTTTTTGAGTTCTTTGGAGTCATTTTGTTGGAAGCAGGGTTTAAGTGCTCTGGAATCATTTCGTTGGAAGCAGGTTTATAAGTGCTCTGGAGTCATTTCATTGGAAGCGTGTTGTTGAGTACTCTGGAGTCATTTCTTTGGAAGGGGGTTTTTAAGTGCTCTGAAGTCATTTCGTTGGAAGCGGGTTTTTCAGTGCTCTGGAGTCATTTCTTTGGAAGCGGAATTTTAAGTGCTCCTGAGTCATTTTCGTTGGAAAGCAGGGTTTTAAATGTTCTGGTGTCCTTTCGTTGGAAGCAGGGTTTATTGCTCTAGAGTTGTTTTGTTGGAAGCAGGCTTTTAAATACTCTGTAGTCATTTGGTTGGAAGCGTGTTTTTAAGTGCTCTGGACTCATTTTGTTGGAAGCGGGTTTTTATGTGCTCTGGTGTCATTTCGTTGGAAGCGGATTTTTATATGCACTGAGGACATTTTGTTGGAAGCGGGTTTTTAAGTGCTCTGGAGTCATTTCGTTGGAAGCGGGTTTTTGAGTTCTTTGGAGTCATTTCGTTGGAAGTGGGTTTTTAAGTGCTCTGGAGTAATTTCGTTGGAAGCAGGTTTTTAAGTACTCTGGAGTCATTTCATTGGAAGCGTGTTGTTGAGTACTCTGGACTCATTTCGTTGGAAGTGGTTTTTTGAGTGCTCTGGAGTCATTTCGTTGGAAGCGGGTTTTTCAGTGCTCTGGAGTCATTTCTTTGGAAACGGGTTTTTAAGTGCTCCTGAGTCATTTCGTTGGAAGCGGGTTTTTAAATGCTCCTGAGTCATTTCGTTGGAAGCGGGGTTTTAAATGTTCTGGTGTCCTTTCGTTGGAAGCAGGGTTTATTGCTCTGGAGTTGTTTTGTTGGAAGCAGGCTTTTAAATGCTCCGTAGTCATATGGTTGGAAGCAGTTTTTAAGTGCTCTGGTTCATTTCTTTGGAAGCAGATTTTTATGTGCTCTGGGGTCATTTCGTTGGAAGTAACTTTTTAAGTGCTCTGGAGTCATTTCGTTGGAATCGGTTTTCAGAGTGCTCTGGAGTCATTTCGTTGGAAGTGGGTTTTTAAGAGTCTGGAGTCATTTCGTTGGAAGCGGGTTTTAGAGTGCTCTGGAATAATTTCGTTGGAAGCGGGTTTTTATGTGCTCTGATGTCATTTCGTTGGAAGCGGGTTTTTAAGTGCTCAGGGTTCATTTTGTTGAAAGCAGGTTTTTATGTGCACTGAGGACATTTCGTTGGAACTGGGTTTTTAAGTGCTCTGGGCTCATTTCGGTGGAAGCGGTTTTTAAGTGCTCTGGGCTCATTTCGTTGGAAGTGGGTTTTTAAGTGCTCTGTAGTCATTTCATTGGAAGCGGGTTTTTGAGTGCTCTGGAGACATTTCATTGGAAGCAGGTTTTTATGTGCACTGAGGACATTTCGTTGGAACTGGCTTTATAGTGCTGTGGAGTCATTTCGTTGGAAGTGGGTTTTTAAGTGCTCTGGAGTCATTTTGTTGGAAGGGGGTTTTTATGTGCACTGAGGACATTTCGTTGGAACTGGGTTTTTAATTGCTCTAGAGTCATTTCGTTGGAAGCAAGTTTTTAAGTCCTCTGTAGTCATTTCGTTGGAAGCGGGTTTTAGAGTGCTCTGGAGTCATTTCGTTGGAAGCGGGTTACTAAGTGCTCTGAGTCATTTAGTGGAAGCGGGTTTTGAGGGCTCTGGAGTCATTTCGTTAGGCGGGTTTTTGAGTGCTGTGGAGTCCTTTCGTTGGAAGCGGGTTTTTACGTTCTCTGGATTGTTTTCGTTGGAAGCGTGTTTTTAAGTGCTCCTGAGTCATTTCATTGGAACCGGGGTTTTAAATGTTCTGGTGTCCTTTCGTTGGAAGCTTGGTTTAAGTGCTCTAGGGTCATTTCGTTGGAAGCAGGTTTTTAAATGCTCTGTAGTCAATTTGTTGGAAGCGGTTTTTAAGTGCTCTGGAGTCATTTCGTTTAGGCGGGTTTTTAAGTGCACTGGAGTCATTTAGGTGAGCGGATTTCAGAGTGCTCTGGAATCATTTCGTTGGAAGCGGGTTTTTGTGGGCTCTGGAGTCTTTTAGATTTGAAGCGGTTTTTGAGTGCTCTGGAGTCCTTTCGTTGGAAGCGGGTTTTACGTGCTCTGGATTGTTTTCGTTGGAAGCGTGTTTTTAAGTGCTCTGAGTCATTTCATTGGAAACGGGTTTTTATGTTCACTGAGGACATTTCGTTGGAACTGGGTTTTAAGTGCTCTGGAGTCATTTCATTGGAAGCGGGTTTTTATGTGCACTGAGGACATTTCGTTGAACTGGGCTTTTAAGTACTCTGAGTCATTTCGTTGGAAGCAGGTTTTCAAGTGCTCTGGAGTCATTTCGTTGAAGCGGTTTTGAGTTCTTTGGAGTCATTTCGTTGGAAGCAGGGTTTAAGTGCTCTGGAATCATTTCGTTGGAAGCAGGTTTATAAGTGCTCTGGAGTCATTTCATTGGAAGCGTGTTGTTGAGTACTCTGAGTCATTTCTTTGGAAGGGGTTTTAAGTGCTCTGAAGTCATTTCGTTGGAAGCGGTTTTTCAGTGCTCTGGAGTCATTTCTTTGAAGCGGATTTTTAAGTGCTCCTGAGTCATTTCGTTGGAAGCAGGGTTTTAAATGTTCTGGTGTCCTTTCGTTGGAAGCAGGGTTTATTGCTCTAGAGTTGTTTTGTTGGAAGCAGGCTTTTAAATACTCTGTAGTCATTTGGTTGGAAGCGTGTTTTTAAGTGCTCTGGACTCATTTTGTTGGAAGCGGGTTTTTATGTGCTCTGGTGTCATTTAGATTTTAGAGCGGATTTTTATGTGCACTGAGGACATTTTGTTGGAAGCGGTTTTTAAGTGCTCTGAGTCATTTCGTTTAGGCGGGTTTTTGAGTTCTTTGGAGTCATTTCATTGGAAGTGGGTTTTTAAGTGCTCTGGAGTAATTTCGTTGGAAGCAGGTTTTTAAGTACTCTGGAGTCATTTCATTGGAAGCGTGTTGTTGAGTACTCTGGACTCATTTCGTTGGAAGTGGTTTTGAGTGCTCTGGAGTCATTTCGTTGGAAGGGGGTTTATAAGTGCTCTGAATTCATTTAGTTGGAAGCGGGTTTTCAGTGCTCTGGAGTCATTTCTTTGAAACGGGTTTTAAGTGCTCTGAGTCATTTCGTTGGGCGGTTTTTTAAATGCTCCTGAGTCATTTCGTTTTAAGCGGGGTTTTAAATGTTCTGGTGTCCTTTCGTTGGAAGCAGGGTTTATTGCTCTGGAGTTGTTTTGTTGGAAGCAGGCTTTTAAATGCTCTGTAGTCATATGGTTGGAAGCAGTTTTTAAGTGCTCTGGTTCATTTCTTTGAAGCAGATTTTTATGTGCTCTGGGGTCATTTCGTTGGAAGCAGCTTTTTAAGTGCTCTGGAGTCATTTCGTTGGAAGCGATTTTCAGAGTGCTCTGGAGTCATTTCGTTGGAAGCGGGTTTTTAAGAGTCTGGAGTCATTTCGTTGGAAGCGGGTTTTAGAGTGCTCTGGAATAATTTCGTTGGAAGCGGGTTTTTATGTGCTCTGATGTCATTTCGTTGGAAGCGGGTTTTTATGTTCACTGAGGACATTTCGTTGGAACTGGGTTTTTAAGTGCTCTGGAGTCATTTCGATGGAAGTGGGTTTTTAAGTGCTCTGGAGTCATTTCGTTGGAAGCGGGTTTTTGAGTCCTTTGGAGTCATTTCATTGGAAGCGTGTTGTTGAGTACTCTGGAGTCATTTCTTTGGAAGGGGGTTTTTAAGTGCTCTGAAGTCATTTCGTTGGAAGCGGGTTTTTCAGTGCTCCTGAGTCATTTCTTTGGAAGCGGGTTTTAAGTGCTCGAGTCATTTCGTTGGAAGCGGGTTTTAAGTGCTCCTGAGTCATTTCGTTAGGCGGGGTTTTAAATATTCTGGTGTCCTTTCGTTGGAATCAGGGTTTATTGCTCTAGAGTTGTTTTGTTGGAAGCAGGCTTTTAAATGCTCTGTAGTCATTTGGTTGGAAGCGGGTTATTAAGTGCTCTGGACTCATTTAGATTTAAGCGGTTTTTAAGTGCTCTGGAGAAATTTCTTTTAAGCGGATATTAGAGTGCTCTGGAATCATTTCGTTGGAAGCGGGTTTTTATGTGCTCTGAGGTCATTTCGGTGGAAGCAGGTTTTTAAGTGCTCTGGGATCATTTCGTTGGAAGCGGGTTTTTAAGTGCTCCTGAGTCATTTCGTTGGAAGCGGGGTTTTAAATATTCTGGTGTCCTTTCGTTGGAAGCAGGGTTTATTGCTCTAGAGTTGTTTTGTTGGAAGCAGGCTTTTAAATGCTCTGTAGTCATTTGGTTGGAAGCGGATTATTAAGTGCTCTGGACTCATTTCGTTGGAAGCGGGTTTTTAAGTGCTCTGTAGAAATTTCGTTGGACGCGGATATTAGAGTGCTCTGGAATCATTTCGTTGGAAGCGGGTTTTTATGTGCTCTGAGGTCATTTCGTTGGAAGCGGGTTTTTAAGTGCTGTGGAGTCCTTTCGTTGGAAGCAGATTTTTAAGTGCTCTGGAGTCATTTCGTTGGAAGCAGATTTTTATCTGCACTGAGGACATTTCGTTGGAACTGGGTTTTTAAGTGCTCTGGAGTCATTTCGTTTAGGCGGTTTTTCAGTGCTCTGGAGTCATTTCTTTGGAAGCGGATTTTTAAGTGCTCCTGAGTCATTTCGTTGGAAGCAGGGTTTTAAATGTTCTGGTGTCCTTTCGTTGGAAGCAGGGTTTATTGCTCTAGAGTTGTTTTGTTCGAAGCAGGCTTTTAAATACTCTGTAGTCATTTGGTTGGTAGCGTGTTTTTAAGTGCTCTGGACTCATTTTGTTGGAAGCGGGTTTTTATGTGCTCTGGAGTAATTTCGTTGGAAGCGGATTTTAGAGTGCTCTGGAATCATTTCGTTGGAAGCGGGTTTTTATGTGCTCTGAGGTCATTTTGGTGGAAGCAGGTTTTTAAGTGCTCTGGGATCATTTCGTTGGAAGCGGGTTTTTAAGTGCTGTGGAGTCCTTTCGTTGGAAGCAGAGTTTTTAAGTGCTCTGGAGTCATTTCGTTAGGCGGATTTTTATGTGCACTGAGGACATTTTGTTGGAAGCGGGTTTTTAAGTGCTCTGGAGTCATTTCGTTGGAAGCGGGTTTTTGAGTTCTTTGGAGTCATTTCGTTGGAAGTGGGTTTTTAAGTGCTCTGGAGTAATTTCGTTGGAAGCAGGTTTTTAAGTACTCTGGAGTCATTTCATTGGAAGCGTGTTGTTGAGTACTCTGGACTCATTTCGTTGGAAGTGGTTTTTTGAGTGCTCTGGAGTCATTTCGTTGGAAGGGGGTTTTTAAGTGCTCTGAATTCATTTCGTTGGAAGCGGGTTTTTCAGTGTTCTGGAGTCATTTCTTTGGAAGCGGGTTTTTAAGTGCTCCTGAGTCATTTCGTTGGAAGCGGGTTTTTAAATGCTCCTGAGTCATTTCGTTGGAAGCTGGGTTTTAAATGTTCTGGTGTCCTTTCGTTGGAAGCAGTGTTTATTGCTCTAGAGTTGTTTTGTTGGAAGCAGGCTTTTAAATGCTCTGTAGTCATTTGGTTGGAAGCAGTTTTTAAGTGCTCTGGTTCATTTCTTTGGAAGCAGATTTTTATGTGCTCTGGGGTCATTTCGTTGGAAGCAGCTTTTAAGTGCTCTGAGTCATTTCGTTGGAAGCGGGTTTTAGAGTTCTCTGCAGTCATTTCAGAGGGAAGCAGGTTTTTATGTGCACTGAGGACATTTTGTTGGAACTGGGCTTTTAAGTACTCTGAGTCATTCGGTGGAAGCGGTTTTCAGAGTGCTCTGGAGTCATTTCGTTTGAGGCGGGTTTTAAGTGTCTGGAGTCATTTTGTTGAAGCGGGTTTTAGAGTGCTCTGGAATCATTTCGTTTAGGCGGGTTTTTATGTGCTCTGATGTCATTTCGTTGGAAGCGGGTTTTTAAGTGCTCAGGGTTCATTTTGTTGAAAGCAGGTTTTTATGTGCACTGAGGACATTTCGTTGGAACTGGGTTTTCAAGTGCTCTGGGCTCATTTCGGTGGAAGCGGTTTTTAAGTGCTCTGGGCTCATTTCGTTGGAAGTGGGTTTTTAAGTGCTCTGTAGTCATTTCATTGGAAGCGGGTTTTTGAGTGCTCTGGAGACATTTCATTGGAAGCAGGTTTTTATGTGCACTGAGGACATTTCGTTGGAACTGGGTTTTTAAGTGCTCTGGAGTCATTTCGTTGGAAGTGGGTTTTTAAGTGCGCTGGAGTCATTTTGTTGGAAGGGGGTTTTTATGTGCACTGAGGACATTTCGTTGGAACTGGGTTTTTAATTGCTCTAGAGTCATTTCGTTGGAAGCAAGTTTTTAAGTCCTCTGTAGTCATTTCGTTGGAAGCGGGTTTTAGGGTGCTCTGGAGTCATTTCGTTGGAAGCGGGTTACTAAGTGCTCTGGAGTCATTTCGTTGGAAGCGGGTTTTTGAGGGCTCTGGAGTCATTTCTTTGGAAGCGGGTTTTTGAGTGCTGTGGAATCCTTTCGTTGGAAGCGGGTTTTTACGTTCTCTGGATTGTTTTCGTTGGAAGCGTGTTTTTAAGTGCTCCTGAGTCATTTCATTGGAACCGGGGTTTTAAATGTTCTGGTGTCCTTTCGTTGGAAGCTTGGTTTAAGTGCTCTAGGGTCGTTTCGTTGGAAGCAGGTTTTTAAATGCTCTGTAGTCAATTTGTTGGAAGCGGGTTTTTAAGTGCTCTGGAGTCATTTCGTTGGAAGCGGGTTTTTAAGTGCTCTGGAGTCATTTCGTTGGAAGCGGATTTCAGAGTGCTCTGGAATCATTTCGTTGGAAGCGGGTTTTTGTGGGCTGTGGAGTCCTTTCGTTGGAAGCGGGTTTTTACGTGCTCTTGATTGTTTTCTTTGGAAGCGTGTTTTTAAGTGCTCCTGAGTCATTTCATTGGAAACGGGTTTTTATTTTCACTGAGGACATTTCGTTGGAACTGGGTTTTTAAGTGCTCTGGAGTCATTTCATTGGAAGCGGGTTTTTATGTGCACTGAGGACATTTCGTTGGAACTGGGTTTTTAAGTGCTCTGGAGTCATTTCGTTGGAAGCGGGTTTTTGAGTTCTTTGGAGTCATTTCGTTGGAAGCAGATTTTTAAGTGCTCTGGAATCATTTCGTTGGAAGCAGGTTTTTAAGTGCTCTGGAGTCATTTCATTGGAAGCGTGTTGTTGAGTACTCTGGAGTCATTTCTTTGGAAGGGGGTTTTTAAGTGCTCTGAAGTCATTTCGTTGGAAGCGGGTTTTTCAGTGCTCTGGAGTCATTTCTTTGGAAGCGGATTTTTAAGTGCTCCTGAGTCATTTCGTTGGAAGCAGGGTTTTAAATGTTCTGTTGTCCTTTCGTTGGAAGCAGGGTTTATTGCTCTAGAGTTGTTTTGTTGGAAGCAGGCTTTTAAATGCTCTGTAGTCATTTGGTTGGAAGCGTGTTTTTAAGTGCTCTGGACTCATTTTGTTGGAAGCGGGTTTTTATGTGCTCTGGAGTAATTTCGTTGGAAGCGGATTTTAGAGTGCTCTGGAATCATTTCGTTGGAAGCGGGTTTTTATGTGCTCTGAGGTCATTTTGGTGGAAGCAGGTTTTTAAGTGCTCTGGGATCATTTCGTTGGAAGCAGGTTTTTAAGTGCTGTGGAGTCCTTTCGTTGGAAGCAGATTTTTAAGTGCTCTGGAGTCATTTCGTTGGAAGCTGATTTTTATGTGCACTGAGGACATTTTGTTGGAAGCGGGTTTTTAAGTGCTCTGGAGTCATTTCGTTGGAAGCGGGTTTTTGAGTTCTTTGGAGTCATTTCGTTGGAAGTGGGTTTTTAAGTGCTCTGGAGTAATTTCGTTGGAAGCAGGTTTTTAAGTACTCTCTGAGTCATTTCATTGAAGCGTGTTGTTGAGTACTCTGGACTCATTTCGTTGGAAGTGGTTTTTGAGTGCTCTGAGTCATTTCGTTGGAAGGGGGTTTTAAGTGCTCTGAATTCATTTTCGTTAGGCGGGTTTTTCAGTGCTCTGGAGTCATTTCTTTGAAACGGGTTTTTAAGTGCTCCTGAGTCATTTCGTTGGAAGCGGGTTTTAAAATGCTCCTGAGTCATTTCGTTGGAAGCGGGGTTTTAAATGTTCTGGTGTCCTTTCGTTGGAAGCAGGGTTTATTGCTCTGGAGTTGTTTTGTTGGAAGCAGGCTTTTAAATGCTCTGTAGTCATATGGTTGGAAGCAGTTTTTAAGTGCTCTGGTTCATTTCTTTGGAAGCAGATTTTTATGTGCTCTGGGGTCATTTCGTTGGAAGCAGCTTTTTAAGTGCTCTGGAGTCATTTCGTTGGAAGCGGTTTTCAGAGTGCTCTGGAGTCATTTTGTTGGAAGTGGGTTTTTAAGAGTCTGGAGTCATTTCGTTGGAAGCGGGTTTTAGAGTGCTCTGGAATAATTTCGTTGGAAGCGGGTTTTTATGTGCTCTGATGTCATTTCGTTGGAAGCGGGTTTTTAAGTGCTCAGGGTTCATTTTGTTGAAAGCAGGTTTTTATGTGCACTGAGGACATTTCGTTGGAACTGGCTTTATAGTGCTCTGGAGTCATTTCGTTGGAAGTGGGTTTTAAGTGCTCTGAGTCATTTTGTTGGAAGGGGTTTTTATGTGCACTGAGGACATTTCGTTGGAACTGGGTTTTAATTGCTCTAGAGTCATTTCGTTTGAAGCAAGTTTTTAAGTCCTCTGTAGTCATTTCGTTGAAGCGGGTTTTAGAGTGCTCTGAGTCATTTCGTTGGAAGCGGGTTACTAAGTGCTCTGGAGTCATTTCGTTGGAGGCGGGTTTTGAGGGCTCTGGAGTCATTTCGTTGGAAGCGGTTTTTTTTGAGTGCTGTGGAGTCCTTTCGTTTTGGAAGCGGTTTTTACGTTCTCTGGATTGTTTTTCGTTGGAAGCGTGTTTTTAAGTGTGCTCTGAGTCATTTCATTGGAACCGGGGTTTTAAATGTTCTGGTGTCCTTTCGTTGGAAGCTTGGTTTAAGTGCTCTAGGGTCGTTTCGTTGGAAGCAGGTTTTTAAATGCTCTGTAGTCAATTTGTTGGAAGCGGGTTTTAAGTGCTCTGGAGTCATTTCGTTAGGCGGTTTTTAAGTGCTCTGGAGTCATTTCGTTGGAAGCGGATTTCAGAGTGCTCTGGAATCATTTCGTTAGGCGGGTTTTTGGGCTGTGGAGTCCTTTCGTTGGAAGCGGGTTTTTACGTGCTCTTGATCATTTTTTCTTTGGAGCGTGTTTTTAAGTGCTCTGAGTCATTTCATTGGAAACGGGTTTTTATTTTCACTGAGGACATTTCGTTTGGAACTGGGTTTTTAAGTGCTCTGAGTCATTTCATTGAAGCGGGTTTTATGTGCACTGAGGACATTTCGTTGGAACTGGGTTTTTAAGTGCTATGGAGTCATTTCGTTGGAAGCAGGTTTTCAAGTGCTCTGGAGTCATTTCGTTGGAAGCGGGTTTTTGAGTTCTTTGGAGTCATTTCGTTGGAAGCAGATTTTTAAGTGCTCTGGAATCATTTCGATTTGGAAGCAGGTTTTTAAGTGCTCTGGAGTCATTTCATTCATTGGAAGCGTGTTGTTGAGTACTCTGGAGTCATTTCTTTGGAAGGGGTTTTTAAGTGCTCTGAAGTCATTTCGTTGGAAGCGGGTTTTCAGTGCTCTGGAGTCATTTCTTTGAAGCGGGGTTTTTAAGTGCTCTGAGTCATTTCGTTGGAAGCAGGGTTTTAAATGTTCTGGTGTCCTTTCGTTTGGAAGCAGGGTTTATTGCTCTAGAGTTGTTTTGTTGGAAGCGGGTTTTTAAATGCTCTGTAGTCATTTGGTTGGAAGCGTGTTTTTAAGTGCTCTGGACTCATTTTGTTGGAAGCGGGTTTTTATGTGCTCTGGAGTAATTTCGTTGGAAGCGGATTTTAGAGTGCTCTGGAATCATTTCGTTGGAAGCGGGTTTTTATGTGCTCTGAGGTCATTTTGGTGGAAGCAGGTTTTTAAGTGCTCTGGGATCATTTCGTTGGAAGCAGGTTTTTAAGTGCTGTGGAGTCCTTTCGTTGGAAGCAGATTTTTAAGTGCTCTGGAGTCATTTCGTTGGAAGCGGATTTTTATGTGCACTGAGGACATTTTGTTGGAAGCGGGTTTTTAAGTGCTCTGGAGTCATTTCGTTGGAAGCGGGTTTTTGAGTTCTTTGGAGTCATTTCGTTGGAAGTGGGTTTTTAAGTGCTCTGGAGTAATTTCGTTGGAAGCAGGTTTTTAAGTACTCTGGAGTCATTTCATTGGAAGCGTGTTGTTGAGTACTCTGGACTCATTTCGTTGGAAGTGGTTTTTTGAGTGCTCTGGAGTCATTTCGTTGGAAGGGGGTTTTTAAGTGCTCTGAATTCATTTCGTTGGAAGCGGGTTTTTCAGTGCTCTGGAGTCATTTCTTTGGAAACGGGTTTTTAAGTGCTCCTGAGTCATTTCGTTGGAAGCGGGTTTTAAAATGCTCCTGAGTCATTTCGTTGGAAGCGGGGTTTTAAATGTTCTGGTGTCCTTTCGTTGGAAGCAGGGTTTATTGCTCTGGAGTTGTTTTGTTGGAAGCAGGCTTTTAAATGCTCTGTAGTCATATGGTTGGAAGCAGTTTTTAAGTGCTCTGGTTCATTTCTTTGGAAGCAGATTTTTATGTGCTCTGGGGTCATTTCGTTGGAAGCAGCTTTTTAAGTGCTCTGGAGTCATTTCGTTGGAAGCGGTTTTCAGAGTGCTCTGGAGTCATTTCTTTGGAAGTGGGTTTTTAAGAGTCTGAGTCATTTCGTTAGGCGGGTTTTAGAGTGCTCTGGAATAATTTCGTTGGAAGCGGGTTTTTATGTGCTCTGATGTCATTTCGTTGGAAGCGGGTTTTTAAGTGCTCAGGGTTCATTTTGTTGAAAGCAGGTTTTTATGTGCACTGAGGACATTTCGTTGGAACTGGCTTTATAGTGCTCTGGAGTCATTTCGTTGGAAGTGGGTTTTTAAGTGCTCTGGAGTCATTTTGTTGGAAGGGGGTTTTTATGTGCACTGAGGACATTTCGTTGGAACTGGGTTTTTAATTGCTCTAGAGTCATTTCGTTGGAAACAAGTTTTTAAGTCCTCTGTAGTCATTTCGTTGGAAGCGGGTTTTAGAGTGCTCTGGAGTCATTTAGATTTGAGGCGGGTTACTAAGTGCTCTGGAGTCATTTCGTTGGGCGGGTTTTTGAGGGCTCTGGAGTCATTAGATTTGGAAGCGGGTTTTGAGTGCTGTGGAGTCCTTTCGTTGGAAGCGGTTTTTTCGTTCTCTGGATTGTTTTTCGTTTGGGCGTGTTTTTAAGTGCTCCTGAGTCATTTCATTGGAACCGGGTTTTAAATGTTCTGGTGTCCTTTCGTTGGAAGCTTGGTTTAAGTGCTCTAGGGTCATTTCGTTGGAAGCAGGTTTTTAAATGCTCTGTAGTCAATTTGTTGGAAGCGGGTTTTTAAGTGCTCTGAGTCATTTCGTTGGAAGCGGGTTTTAAGTGCTCTGAGTCATTTTTTGGGAAGCGGATTTCAGAGTGCTCTGGAATCATTTCGTTGGAAGCGGGTTTTTGTGGGCTCTGGAGTCTTTTCATTGGAAGCGGGTTTTTGAGTGCTCTAAAGTCCTTTCGTTGGAAGCGGGTTTTTACGTGCTCTGGATTGTTTTCGTTGGAAGCGTGTTTTTAAGTGCTCCTGAGTCATTTCATTGGAAACGGGTTTTTATGTTCACTGAGGACATTTCGTTGTAACTGGGTTTTTAAGTGCTCTGGAGTCATTTCATTGGAAGCGGGTTTTTATGTGCACTGAGGACATTTCGTTGGAACTGGGTTTTTAAGTGCTCTGGAGTCATTTCGTTGGAAGCAGGTTTTCAAGTGCTCTGGAGTCATTTCGTTGGAAGCGGGTTTTTGAGTTCTTTGGAGTCATTTCGTTGGAAGCAGGGTTTAAGTGCTCTGGAATCATTTCGTTGGAAGCAGGTTTATAAGTGCTCTGGAGTCATTTCATTGGAAGCGTGTTGTTGAGTACTCTGGAGTCATTTCTTTGAAGGGGGTTTTTAAGTGCTCTGAAGTCATTTCGTTGGAAGCGGGTTTTTCAGTGCTCTGGAGTCATTTCTTTGGAAGCGGATTTTTAAGTGCTCCTGAGTCATTTCGTTGGAAGCAGGGTTTTAAATGTTCTGGTGTCCTTTCGTTGGAAGCAGGGTTTATTGCTCTGGAGTTGTTTTGTTGGAAGCAGGCTTTTAAATGCTCTGTAGTCATTTGGTTGGAAGCGTGTTTTTAAGTGCTCTGGAATCATTTTGTTGGAAGCGGGTTTTTATGTGCTCTGGAGTCATTTCGTTGGAAGCGGATTTTTATGTGCACTGAGGACATTTTGTTGGAAGCGGGTTTTTAAGTGCTCTGGAGTCATTTCGTTGGAAGCGGGTTTTTGAGTTCTTTGGAGTCATTTCATTGGAAGTGGGTTTTTAAGTGCTCTGGAGTAATTTCGTTGGAAGCAGGTTTTTAAGTACTCTGGAGTCATTTCATTGGAAGCGTGTTGTTGAGTACTCTGGACTCATTTCGTTGGAAGTGGTTTTTTGAGTGCTCTGGAGTCATTTCGTTGGAAGGGGGTTTTTAAGTGCTCTGAATTCATTTCGTTGGAAGGGGGTTTTTCAGTGCTCTGGAGTCATTTCTTTGGAAACGGGTTTTTAAGTGCTCCTGAGTCATTTCGTTGGAAGCGGGTTTTTAAATGCTCCTGAGTCATTTCGTTGGAAGCGGGGTTTTAAATGTTCTGGTGTCCTTTCGTTGGAAGCAGGGTTTATTGCTCTGGAGTTGTTTTGTTGGAAGCAGGCTTTTAAATGCTCTGTAGTCATATGGTTGGAAGCAGTTTTTAAGTGCTCTGGTTCATTTCTTTGGAAGCAGATTTTTATGTGCTCTGGGGTCATTTCGTTGAGAGCAGCTTTTTAAGTGCTCTGGAGTCATTTCGTTGGAAGCGGTTTTCAGAGTGCTCTGGAGTCATTTCGTTGGAAGCGGGTTTTTAAGAGTCTGGAGTCATTTCGTTTGGGCGGGTTTTAGAGTGCTCTGGAATAATTTAGATTTAGGCGGGTTTTTTATGTGCTCTGATGTCATTTCGTTGGAAGCGGGTTTTAAGTGCTCAGGGTTCATTTTGTTGAAAGCAGGTTTTTATGTGCACTGAGGACATTTCGTTGGAACTGGGTTTTTAAGTGCTCTGGGCTCATTTCGGTGGAAGCGGTTTTTAAGTGCTCTGGGTTCATTTCGTTGGAAGTGGGTTTTTAAGTGCTCTGTAGTCATTTCATTGGAAGCGGGTTTTTGAGTGCTCTGGAGACATTTCATTGGAAGCAGGTTTTTATGTGCACTGAGGACATTTCTTTGGAACTGGGTTTTTAAGTGCTCTGGAGTCATTTCGTTGGAAGTGGGTTTTTAAGTGCTCTGGAGTCATTTTGTTGGAAGGGGGTTTTTATGTGCACTGAGGACATTTCGTTGGAACTGGGTTTTTAATTGCTCTAGAGTCATTTCGTTGGAAGCAAGTTTTTAAGTCCTCTGTAGTCATTTCGTTGGAAGCGGGTTTTAGAGTGCTCTGGAGTCATTTCGTTGGAAGCGGGTTACTAAGTGCTCTGGAGTCATTTCGTTGGAAGCGGGTTTTTGAGGGCTCTGGAGTCATTTCGTTGGAAGCGGGTTTTTGAGTTCTTTGGAGTCATTTCGTTGGAAGTGGGTTTTTAAGTGCTCTGGAGTAATTTCGTTGGAAGCAGGTTTTTAAGTACTCTGGAGTCATTTCATTGGAAGCGTGTTGTTGAGTACTCTGGACTCATTTCGTTGGAAGTGGTTTTTTGAGTGCTCTGGAGTCATTTCGTTGGAAGGGGGTTTTTAAGTGCTCTGAATTCATTTCGTTGGAAGCGGGTTTTTCAGTGCTCTGGAGTCATTTCTTTGGAAACGGGTTTTTAAGTGCTCCTGAGTCATTTCGTTGGAAGCGGGTTTTTAAATGCTCCTGTGTCATTTCGTTGGAAGCGGGGTTTTAAATGTTCTGGTGTCCTTTCGTTGGAAGCAGGGTTTATTGCTCTGGAGTTGTTTTGTTGGAAGCAGGCTTTTAAATGCTCTGTAGTCATATGGTTGGAAGCAGTTTTTAAGTGCTCTGGTTCATTTCTTTGGAAGCAGATTTTTATGTGCTCTGGGGTCATTTCGTTGGAAGCAGCTTTTTAAGTGCTCTGGAGTCATTTCGTTGGAAGCGGTTTTCAGAGTGCTCTGGAGTCATTTCGTTGGAAGCGGGTTTTTAAGAGTCTGGAGTCATTTCGTTGGAAGCGGGTTTTTGAGTGCTCTGGAGACATTTCATTGGAAGCAGGTTTTTATGTGCACTGAGGACATTTCGTTGGAACTGGGTTTTTAAGTGCTCTGGAGTCATTTCGTTGGAAGTGGGTTTTAAGTGCTCTGGAGTCATTTTGTTGGAAGGGGTTTTTATGTGCACTGAGGACATTTTCGTTGGAACTGGGTTTTAATTGCTCTAGAGTCATTTCGTTGGAAGCAAGTTTTTAAGTCCTCTGTAGTCATTTCGTTGGAAGCGGGTTTTAGAGTGCTCTGGAGTCATTTCGATTTAGGCGGGTTACTAAGTGCTCTGGAGTCATTTCGTTGGAAGCGGGTTTTTGAGGGCTCTGGAGTCATTTCGTTGGAAGGCGGTTTTTGAGTTCTTTGGAGTCATTTAGATTTGGAAGTGGGTTTTTAAGTGCTCTGGAGTAATTTCGTTGGAAGCAGGTTTTTAAGTACTCTGGAGTCATTTCATTGGAAGCGTGTTGTTGAGTACTCTGGACTCATTTCGTTGGAAGTGGTTTTTGAGTGCTCTGGAGTCATTTCGTTGGAAGGGGTTTTTAAGTGCTCTGAATTCATTTAGTTTTAGGCGGGTTTTCAGTGCTCTGGAGTCATTTCTTTGGAAGCGGGTTTTTAAGTGCTCCTGAGTCATTTCGTTGGAAGCGGGTTTTTAAATGCTCCTGTGTCATTTCGTTGGAAGCGGGGTTTTAAATGTTCTGGTGTCCTTTCGTTGGAAGCAGGGTTTATTGCTCTGGAGTTGTTTTGTTGGAAGCAGGCTTTTAAATGCTCTGTAGTCATATGGTTGGAAGCAGTTTTTAAGTGCTCTGGTTCATTTCTTTGGAAGCAGATTTTTATGTGCTCTGGGGTCATTTCGTTGGAAGCAGCTTTTTAAGTGCTCTGGAGTCATTTCGTTGGAAGCGGTTTTCAGAGTGCTCTGGAGTCATTCGTTAAGCGGGTTTTAAGAGTCTGGAGTCATTTCGTTAGGCGGGTTTTAGAGTGCTCTGGAATAATTTCGTTGGAAGCGGGTTTTTATGTGCTCTGATGTCATTTCGTTGGAAGCGGGTTTTTAAGTGCTCAGGGTTCATTTTGTTGAAAGCAGGTTTTTATGTGCACTGAGGACATTTCGTTGGAACTGGGTTTTTAAGTGCTCTGGGCTCATTTCGGTGGAAGAGGTTTTTAAGTGCTCTGGGCTCATTTCGGTGGAAGCGGTTTTTAAGTGCTCTGGGCTCATTTCGTTGGAGGTGGGTTTTTAAGTGCTCTGTAGTCATTTCATTGGAAGCGGGTTTTTGAGTGCTCTGGAGACATTTCATTGGAAGCAGGTTTTTATGTGCACTGAGGACATTTCGTTGGAACTGGGTTTTTAAGTGCTCTGGAGTCATTTCGTTGGAAGTGGGTTTTTAAGTGCTCTGGAGTCATTTTGTTGGAAGGGGGTTTTTATGTGCACTGAGGACATTTCGTTGGAACTGGGTTTTTAATTGCTCTAGAGTCATTTCGTTGGAAGCAAGTTTTTAAGTCCTCTGTAGTCATTTCGTTGGAAGCAGGTTTTAGAGTGCTCTGGAGTCATTTCGTTGGAAGCGGGTTACTAAGTGCTCTGGAGTCATTTCGTTGGAAGCGGGTTTTTGAGGGCTCTGGAGTCATTTCGTTGGAAGCGGGTTTTTGAGTGCTGTGGAGTCCTTTCGTTGGAAGCGGGTTTTAGAGTGCTGTGGAGTCCTTTCGTTGGAAGCTGTTTTTTACGTTCTCTGGATTGTTTTCGTTGTAAGCGTGTTTTTAAGTGCTCCTGAGTCATTTCATTGGAACCGGGGTTTTAAATGTTCTGGTGTCCTTTCATTGGAAGCTTGGTTTAAGTGCTCTAGGGTTGTTTCGTTGGAAGCAGGTTTTTAAATGCTCTGTAGTCAATTTGTTGGAAGCGGGTTTTTAAGTGCTCTGGAGTCATTTTGTTGGAAGCGGGTTTTTAAGTGCTCTGGAGTCATTTCGTGGGAAGCGGATTTCAGAGTGCTCTGGAATCATTTCGTTGGAAGCGGGTTTTTGTGTGCTCTGAGGTCATTTTGGTGGAAGCAGGTTTTAAAGTGCTCTGGGATCATTTCTTTGGAACCAGGTTTTTAAGTGCTCTGGTGTCATTTCGTTTGGAAGCGGGTTTTTATGTTCACTGAGGACATTTCGTTGGAACTGGGTTTTTAAGTGCTCTGGAGTCATTTCATTGGAAGCGGGTTTTTAAGTGCTCCTGAGTCATTTCGTTGGAAGCGGGTTTTTAAATGCTCCTGAGTCATTTCGTTGGAAGCGGGGTTTTAAATGTTCTGGTGTCCTTTCGTTGGAAGCAGGGTTTATTGCTCTAGAGTTGTTTTGTTGGAAGCAGGCTTTTAAATGCTCTGTAGTCATTTGGTTGGAAGCGGGTTATTAAGTGCTCTGGACTCATTTCGTTGGAAGCGGGTTTTTAAGTGCTCTGGAGAAATTTCGTTGTAAGCGGATATTAGAGTGCTCTGGAATCATTTCGTTGGAAGCGGGTTTTTATGTGCTCTGAGGTCATTTCGGTGGAAGCAGGTTTTTAAGTGCTCTGGGATCATTTCGTTGGAAGCGGGTTTTTAAGTGCTGTGGAGTCCTTTCATTGGAAGCAGATTTTTAAGTGCTCTGGAGTCATTTCGTTGGAAGCAGATTTTTATGTGCACTGAGGACATTTCGTTGGAACTGGGTTTTTAAGTGCTCTGGAGTCATTTCTTTGGAAGCGGGTTTTTAAGTGCTCCTGAGTCATTTCTTTGGAAGCGGGTTTTTAAATGCTCCTGAGTCATTTCGTTGGAAGCGGGGTTTTAAATGTTCTGGTGTCCTTTCGTTGGAAGCAGGGTTTATTGCTCTAGAGTTGTTTTGTTGGAAGCAGGCTTTTAAATGCTCTGTAGTCATTTGGTTGGAAGCAGTTTTTAAGTGCTCTGGTTCATTTCTTTGGAAGCAGATTCTTATGTGCTCTTGGGTCATTTCGTTGGAAGCAGCTTTTTAAGTGCTCTGGAGTCATTTCGTTGGAAGCGGGTTTTAGAGTTCTCTGGAGTCATTTCGTAGGAAGCAGGTTTTTATGTGCACTGAGGACATTTTGTTGGAACTGGGCTTTTAAGTACTCTGGAGTCATTTGGTTGGAAGCGGTTTTCAGAGTGCTCTGGAGTCATTTCGTTTGAAGCGGGTTTTTAAGTGTCTGGAGTCATTTCGTTGGAAGCGGGTTTTAGAGTGCTCTGGAATCATTTCGTTGGAAGCGGGTTTTTATGTGCTCTGATGTCATTTCGTTGGAAGCGGGTTTTTAAGTGCTCAGGGTTCATTTTGTTGAAAGCAGGTTTTTATGTGCACTGAGGACATTTCATTGGAACTGGGTTTTTAAGTGCTCTGGGCTCATTTCGGTGGAAGCGGGTTTTTAAGTACTCTGGGCTCATTTCGTTGGAAGTGGGTTTTTAAGTGCTCTGTAGTCATTTCATTGGAAGCGGGTTTTTGAGTGCTCTGGAGACATTTCATTGGAAGCAGGTTTTTATGTGCACTGAGGACATTTCGTTGGAACTGGGTTTTTAAGTGCTCTGGAGTCATTTCGTTGGAAGTGGGTTTTTAAGAGCGCTGGAGTCATTTTGTTGGAAGGGGGTTTTTATGTGCACTGAGGACATTTCGTTGGAACTGGGTTTTTAATTGCTCTAGAGTCATTTCGTTGGAAGCAAGTTTTTAAGTCCTCTGTAGTCATTTTTTGTTAGCGGGTTTTAGAGTGCTCTGGAGTCATTTCGTTTAGGCGGGTTACTAAGTGCTCTGGAGTCATTTCGTTGGAAGCGGGTTTTTGAGGGCTCTGGAGTCATTTCGTTGGAAGCGGGTTTTTGAGTGCTGTGGAGTCCTTTCGTTGGAAGCGGGTTTTTACGTTCTCTGGATTGTTTTCGTTGGAAGCGTGTTTTTAAGTGCTCCTGAGTCATTTCATTGGAACCGGGGTTTTAAATGTTTTGGTGTCCTTTCGTTGGAAGCTTGGTTTAAGTGCTCTAGGGTCGTTTCGTTGGAAGCAGGTTTTTAAATGCTCTGTAGTCAATTTGTTGGAAGCGGGTTTTTAAGTGCTCTGGAGTCATTTCGTTGGAAGCGGGTTTTTAAGTGCTCTGGAGTCATTTCGTGGGAAGTGGATTTCAGAGTGCTCTGGAATCATTTCGTTGGAAGCGGGTTTTCGTGTGCTCTGAGGTCATTTCGGTGGAAGCAGGTTTTAAAGTGCTCTGGGATCATTTCTTTGGAACCGGGTTTTTAAGTGCTCTGGAGTCATTTCGTTGGAAGCGGGTTTTTATGTTCACTGAGGACATTTCGTTGGAACTGGGTTTTTAAGTGCTCTGGAGTCATTTAGTTGGAAAGCGGGTTTTATGTGCACTGAGGACATTTCGTTGGAACTGGGTTTTTAAGTGCTCCGGAGTCATTTCGATGGAAGTGGGTTTTTAAGTGCTCTGGAGTCATTTCGTTGGAAGCGGGTTTTTTAGTTCTTTGGAGTCATTTCATTGGAAGCGTGTTGTTGAGTACTCTGGAGTCATTTCTTTGGAAGGGGTTTTAAGAGCTCTGAAGTCATTTTCGTTGCAGCGGTTTTTCAGTGCTCTGGAGTCATTTCTTTAGGCGGGTTTTAAGTGCTCTGAGTCATTTCGTTTTAGGCGGGTTTTTAAGTGCTCTGAGTCATTTCGTTGGAAGCGGGTTTTAAATATTCTGGTGTCCTTTCGTTGGAATCAGGGTTTATTTCTCTAGAGTTGTTTTGTTGGAAGCAGGCTTTTAAATGCTCTGTAGTCATTTGGTTGGAAGCAGTTTTTAAGTGCTCTGGTTCATTTCTTTGGAAGCAGATTTTTAAGTGCTCTGGGGTCATTTCGTTGGAAGCAGCTTTTTAAGTGCTCTGGAGTCATTTCGTTGGAAGCGGGTTTTTGAGTTCTTTGGAGTCATTTCATTGGAAGCGTGTTGTTGAGTACTCTGGAGTCATTTCTTTGGAAGGGTTTTTTAAGTGCTCTGAAGTCATTTCGTTTAGGCGGGTTTTCAGTGCTCTGGAGTCATTTCTTTGGAAGCGGGTTTTTAAGTGCTCCGGAGTCATTTCGTTGGAAGCGGGTTTTTAAGTGCTCCTGAGTCATTTCGTTGGAAGCAGGGTTTTAAATATTCTGGTGTCCTTTCGTTGGAAGCAGGGTTTATTTCTCTAGAGTTGTTTTGTTGGAAGCAGGCTTTTAAATGCTCTGTAGTCATTTGGTTGGAAGCAGTTTTTAAGTGCTCTGGTTCATTTCTTTGGAAGCAGATTTTTATGTGCTCTGGGGTCATTTCGTTGGAAGCAGCTTTTTAAGTGCTCTGGAGTCATTTCGTTGGAAGCGGGTTTTTGAGTTCTTTGGAGTCATTTCATTGGAGCGTGTTGTTGAGTACTCTGGAGTCATTTCTTTGGAAGGGGTTTTAAGTGCTCTGAAGTCATTTCGTTGGAAGGCGGGTTTTTCAGTGCTCTGGAGTCATTTCTTTGGAAGCGGGTTTTAAGTGCTCGAGTCATTTAGTTGGAGCGGGTTTTTAAGTGCTCCTGAGTCATTTCGTTGGAAGCAGGGTTTTAAATATTCTGGTGTCCTTTCGTTGGAAGCAGGGTTTATTTTTCTAGAGTTGTTTTGTTGGAAGCAGGCTTTTAAATGCTCTGTAGTCATTTGGTTGGAAGCGGGTTATTAAGTGCTCTGGACTCATTTCGTTGGAAGCGGGTTTTTTAAGTGCTCTGGAGAAAATTCGTTGGAAAGCGGATATTAGAGTGCTCTGGAATCATTTTCGTTGGAAGCCGGTTTTATGTGCTCTGAGGTCATTTCGGTGGAAGCAGGTTTTTAAGTGCTCTTGGATCATTTCGTTGGAAGCGGGTTTTTAAGTGCTGTGGAGTCCTTTCGTTGGAAGCAGATTTTTAAGTGCTCTGGAGTCATTTAGTTGGAAGCAGATTTTTATGTGCACTGAGGACATTTCGTTGGAACTGGGTTTTTAAGTGCTCTGGAGTCATTTCGTTGGAAGCGGGTTTTTAAGTGCTCTGGAGTCATTTCGTTGGAAGCAGGTTTTTAAGTGCTCTGGAATCATTTCATTGGAAGCGTGTTGTTGAGTACTCTGGACTCATTTCGTTGGAAGTGGTTTTTTGAGTGCTCTGGAGTCATTTCGTTGGAAGGGGGTTTTTAAGTGCTCTGAATTCATTTTCTTGGAAGCGGGTTTTTCAGTGCTCTGGAGTCATTTCTTTGGAAGCGGGTTTTTAATTGCGCCTGAGTCATTTCATTGGAAGCGGGTTTTTAAGTGCTCCTGAGTCATTTTGTTGGAAGTGGCGTTTTAAATGTTCTGGTGTCCTTTTGTTGGAAGCAGGGTTTATTGCTCTAGAGTTGTTTTGTTGGAAGCAGGCTTTTAAATGCTCTGTAGTCATTTGGTTGGAAGCAGTTTTTAAGTGCTCTGGTTCATTTCTTTGGAAGCAGATTTTTATGTGCTCTGGGGTCATTTCGTTGGAAGTAGCTTTTTAAGTGCTCTGGAGTCATTTCGTTGGAAGCGCGTTTTAGAGTTCTCAGGAGTCATTTCGTAGGAAGCAGGTTTTTTATGTGCACTGAGGACATTTCGTTGGAACTGGGTTTTTAAGTGGTCTGGAGTCATTTCGTTGGAAGTGGGTTTTTAAGTGCTCAGGAGTCATTTTGTTGGAAGGGGGTTTTTATGTGCACTGAGGACATTTCGTTGGAACTGGGTTTTTGATTGCTCTAGAGTCATTTCGTTGGAAGCAGGGTTTTAAATGTTCTGGTGTCCTTTCGCTGGAAGCGGGGTTTAAATGCTCTAGGGTCGTTTTGTTGGAAGCAGGTTTTTAAATGCTCTGTAGTCAATTTGTTGGAAGCGTGTTTTTAAGTGCTTTGGAGTCATTTCATTGGAAGTGTGTTTTTAAGTGCTGTGGAGTCCTTTCGTTGGAAACGGATTTTTAAGTGCTCTGGATTCATTTAGTTGGAAGCGGGTTTTTATGTGCACTGAGGATATTTCGTGTGAACTGGGTTTTTAAGTGCTCTGGAGTCATTTCGTTGGGAGCGGATTTTTAAGTGCTCTGGAGTCATTTCATTGGAAGGGGGTTTTTGAGTGCTCTGGAGTCATTTCTTTGGAAGCCGGTTTTTACGTGCTCTCAATTCTTTTCATTGGAAGCGGGGTTTAAGTGCTCTAGGGTCGTTTTGTTGGAAACAGGTTTTTAAGTGCTCTGTAGTCAATTTGTTGGAAGTGGGTATTTAAGTGTTCTGGAGTCCTTTCGTTGGAAGCTAATTTTTAAGTTCTCTGGAGTCATTTCGTTGGAAGCGGGTTTTTAAATGCTCTGTAGTCATTTCGTTGGAAGCGGGTTTTTAAGTTCTCTGGAGTCAATTCGTTGGAAGCGGGTTTTAGAATTCTCTGGAGTCATTTCGTTGGAAGCAGGTTTATATGTGCACTGAGGACATTTTGTTGGAAATGGGCTTTTAAATACTCTGGCGTCATTTCGTTGGAAGCGGTTTTTAGAGTGCTCTGGAGTCATTTCCTTGGAAGAGGGTTTTTAAGTGCTCTGGAGTCATTTCGTTGGAAGCGGGTTTTTAAGTGTCTGGAGTCATTTTGTTGGAAGCTTGTTTTAGAGTGCTCTGGAATCATTTCGTTGTAAGTGGGTTTTTATGTGCACTGAAGACATTTCTTTGGAACTGGGTTTTTAAGTGCTCTGGGCTCATTTCGTTGGAAGCGGTTTTTTAAGTGCTCTTGGCTCATTTCGTTAGAAGAGGGTTTCTAAGTGCTCTGGAGTCATTTTGTTGGAAGAGGGTTTTTGAGGGCTCTGGAGTCATTTCGTTGGAAGCGGGTTTTTGAGTGCTCTGGAGTCATTTCGTTGGAAGCGGGTTTTTACATGCTCTGGATTGTTTTCGTTGGAAGCGTGTTTTTAAGTGCTCCTGAGTCATTTCATTGGAACCGGGGTTTTAAATGTTCTGGTGTCCTTTCGTTGGAAGCTGGGTTCAAGTGCTATGTAGTCAATTTGTTGGAAGCGGGTTTTAAGTGCTCTGGAGTCATTTGGTAGGAAGCGGGTTTTTAAGTGCTCTGGAGTCATTTCGTTTAGGCGGGTTTTGAGTTCTCTGGAGTCATTTCGATTTGGGCGGGTTTTGAGTGTTCTGGAGTCATTTCGTTGGAAGTGGGTTTTTAAGTGCTCTGGAGTCATTTAGATTTGGAAGGCGAGTTTTGAGGGCTCTGGAGTCATTTCATTGGAAGTGGGTTTTTTGAGTTCTCTGAAGTCATTTCATTGTTACCGGTTTTTACGTGCTCTGGATTTTTTTCGATTTATGCAGCGTGTTTTAAAGTGCTCCTGAGTCATTTCGATTTAGGCGGGGTTTTAAATGTTCTGGTGTCCTTTCGTTGGAGGCGGGGTTTTAAGTGCTCTAGAGTCGTTTTGTTGGAAGCAGGTTTTAAATGCTCTGTAGTCAATTTGTTGGAGCGTGTTTTAAGTGCTTTGGAGTCATTTCATTTGGAAGCTTGTTTTTTTAATGCTGTAGAGTCCTTTCGTTGGAAGCATTTTTAAGTGCTCTGGATTCATTTAGTTGAAAGCGGGTTTTTATGTGCACTGAGGATACTTCGTGTGAACTGGGTTTTTAAGTGCTCTGGAGTCATTTCGTTGGAAGCGGATTTTTAAGTGCTCTGGAGTCATTTCATTGGAAGGGTTTTTGAGTGCTCTGGAGTCATTTCTTTGGAAGCCGGTTTTTCGTGCTCTCAATTCTTTTCATTAGGCGGGGTTTAAGTGCTCTAGGGTCGTTTTTATTTGGAAACAGGTTTTTAAGTGCTCTGTAGTCAATTTGTTCGAAGTGGGTATTTAAGTGCTCTAGAGTCCTTTCGTTGGAAGCTAATTTTTAAGTTCTCTGGAGTCATTTCGTTGAAAGCGGGTTTTTAAGTGATCTGGAGTCATTTCGTTGGAAGCGAGTTTTAGAGTTCTCTGGAGTCATTTCGTTGGAAGCAGGTTTTTATGTGCACTGAGGACATTTTGTTGGAACTGGGCTTTTTAAGTACTCTGGGCTCATTTCGTTGGGGCGTGTTTTTAAGTGCTCTTGGCTCATTTCGTTGGAAGAGGTTTCTAAGTGCTCTGGAGTCATTTCGTTGGGCGAGTTTTTGAGGGCTCTGGTGTCATTTCGTTGGAATCGGTTTTTGAGTGCTCTGGAGTCATTTCGTTGGGCCACGGGTTTTTCGTGCTCTGGATTGTTTTTCGTTAAGCGTGTTTTTAAGTGCTCTGAGTCATTTCATTGGAACGGGGTTTTAAATGTTCTGGTGTCCTTTCGTTGGAAGCTGGGTTTAAGTGCTCTATAGTCAATTTGTTGGAAGCGGGTTTTTAAGTTCTCTGGAGTCATTTGGTTGGAAGCGGGTTTTTAAGTGCTCTGGAGTCATTTCGTTGGAAGCGGGTTTTTAAGTGCTCTGGGATCATTTCGTTGGAAGCGGGTTTTTACGTGCTCTGGAGTCCTTTCGTTGGAAGTGGGTTTTTAAGTGCTCTTCAGTCATTTCGTTGGAAGCGGGTTTTTATGTGTACTGAGGACATTTCGTTGGAATTGGGTTTTTAAGTGCTCTGGAGTCATTTATTTGGATGCGGGTTTTTAACTACTCTGGAGTCATTTTGTTTTAAGCGGATTTTAGAGTGCTCTGGATTCATTGGGTTGGAAGAGAGTTTTTAAGTGCTCTGGTTGTCATTTCGTTGGAAGCAGGTTTTTAAGTGCTCTGGAGTCATTTCATTGGGGCGTGTTTTGAGGCCGCTGTAGGTCAGTTAGTTGGAAGTGGTTTTAGAGTGCTCCTGAGTCATTTCATTGGAACCGGTGTTTTAAATGTTCTGGTTTCCTTTCGTTGGAAGCGGCGTTAAAGTGCTCTGTAGTCAATTTGTTGGAAGCGGGTTTTTAAGTTCTCTGGAGTCATTTTGGTGGAAGCGGGTTTTAGACTGCTCTGGAATCATTTTGTTGGAAGCAGGTTTTTATGTGCTCTGAGGTCATTTCGTTGGAAGCAGGTTTTTAAGTTCTCTTGTATAATTTCGTTCGAAGCGGGTTTTTAGGTTCTGTAATGTCCTTTCGTTGGAAGCAGGTTTTTAAGTGCTCTGGAGTCATTTCGTTGGAAGCGGGTTTTTGAGTGCTCTGGAGTCATTTCTTTGGAAGCAGGTTTGTAA
Source organism: Meriones psammophilus (assembly GCA_036365155.1). Classification (NCBI taxonomy): domain Eukaryota; kingdom Metazoa; phylum Chordata; class Mammalia; order Rodentia; family Muridae; genus Meriones; species Meriones psammophilus. The sequence continues at coordinate 109,216 of JAEOAE010003918.1, forward strand.
GTGCTCTGGAGTCATTTCTTTGGAAGCTGGTTATTGAGTGCTCTGGAGTCATTTCTTTGGAAGCGGGTTGTTGAGTGCTCTGGAGTCATTTCGTTGGAAGCGTGTTTTTAAGTTCTCCTGAGTCATTTCGTTGAAGCGGGGTTTTAAATGTTCTGAAGTCATTTCGTTGGAAGCGAGTTTTTACGTGCTCTGGATACATTTTGTTGGAAGCGTGTTTTTAAGTTCTCCTGAGTCATTTCGTTGAAGCGGGTTTTAAATGTTCTGGTGTCCTTTTTTGTTGGAGGCGGGTTTTAAGTGCTCTAGGGTCGTTTCTTTAGAGCGGGTTTTTATGTGCTCTGGGGTCATTTCGTTGGAAGCGGGTTTTAAGTGCTCTGGAGTCATTTCGATTTGGAAGTGGGTTTTAAAGTGCTCTGGAGTCATTTCTTTGGAAGCGGATTTTAGAGTGCTCTGGAATCATTTTGTTAGGCGGGTATTTCGTGCTCTGAGGTCATTACTTTGAAGCGGGTTTTAAGTGCTCTGGGATCATTTCGTTTGGGCGGGTTTTTAAGTGCTCTGGAGTCCTTTTGTTGGAAGTGGGTTTTTAAATGCTCTGGAATCATTTCGGTGGAAGCGGGTTTTTATGTGCACTGAGGACATTTCTTTGTAACTGGGTTTTTAAGTGCTCCTGAGTCATTTCGTTGGAAGCGGGTTTTTAAGTGCTCCTGAGTCATTTGGTTGGAAGCGGGTTTTAGAGTGCTCTGGAATCATTTCCTTTGAAGCGGGTTTTTATGTGCTCTGAGGTCAATTGGTTGGAAGCAGGTATTTAAGTGCTCTGGGTTCATTTTGTTGGAAGCAGTTTTTTATGTGCCCTGAGGACATTTCGTTGGAACTGGGTTTTTGAGTGCTCTGGGCTCATTTCGTTGGAAGCGGGTTTTTAAGTGCTCTGGAGTCATTTCGTTGGAAGCGGGTTTTTAAGTGCTCTGGAGTCATTTCATTGGAAGTGGGTTTTTGAGTGCTCTGGAGTCATTTCTTTGGACGCGGGTTTTTATGTGCACTGAGGACATTTCGATGGAACTGGGTTTTTAAGTGCTCTGGGCTCATTTCCTTGGAAGCGGGTTTTTAAGTGCTCTGGAGTCATTTCGTGGGAAGCGGGTTTTTATGTGCTCTGAGGTCATTTCGTTGGAAGCGAGTTTTTAAGGGCTCTGGGATCATTTCTTTGGAAACGGGTTTTTACGTGCTCTGGAGTCATTTTGTTGGAAGCGGGTTTTTACGTGCTCTGGTGTCATTTCGTTGGAAGGGGGTTTTTAAGTGCTCTGGAGTCATTTCGTTGGAAGCGGGTATTTAAGTGCTCTGGCGTCATTTTGTTGGAAGTGGGTTTTTGAGTACTCTGGAGTCATTTCATTGGAAGCGTGTTTTTGAGTACTCTGGATTCATTTCATTGGAAGCGGGTTTTTGAGTGCTCTGGAGTCATTTCATTGGAAGCGGGTTTTTATGTTCTCTGAGGTCATTTCGTTGGAAGCAGGTTTTATGTGTTCTGAGTCATTTCGTTTGGAGCGGTTTTTATGTGCACTGAGGACATTTCGTTGGAACTGGGTTTTTAAGTGCTCTGGAGTCATTTCGATGGAAGCGTGTTTTTAAGTGCTCTGGAGTCATTTCATTGGAAGCGGGTTTTTAAGTGCTCTGGAGTCATTTCGTTGGAAGTAGATTTTAAGTTCTCTGGAGTCATTTCGTTTGAAGCGGGTTTTTAATTGCTCTGTAGTCATTTCAGTGGAAGAAGGTTTTGGAGGGATCTGGAGTCATTTCGTTGGAAACGGGTTTTAAGTGCTCTGGAGTCATTTCGTTGGAAGCGGGTTTTTAAGTGCTCTGGAGTCATTTCGTTAGAAGCGGGTTTTTAATGCTCTGTAGTCATTTCATTGGAAGTGGGTTTTTGAGTGCTCTGGAGTCATTTCGTTGGAAGCAGGTTTTAGAGTGCTCTGGAGTCATTTTGTTGGAAGCAGGTTTTAGAGTGCTCTGGATTCATATCGTTGGAAGCGGGTTGTTCTGTGCTCTGAGGTCATTTCGTTGGAAGCGTGTTTTTAAGTGCTCTGGAGTCATTTCGTTGGAAGCGGGTTTTTAAGAGCTCTGGAGTCATTTCATTGGAAGTGGGTTTTTGAGTGCTCTGGAGTCATTTCGTTGGAAGCGGGTTTTTAAGTGCTCTGGAGTCATATTTTGGAAGCGGGTTTTAGAGTGCTCTGGAATCATTTCCTTTGAAGCGGGTTTTTATGTGCCCAGAGGTCATTTCGTTGGAAGCAGGTTTTTAAGTGCTCTGGGTTCATTTTGTTGGAAGCGGTTTTTTATGTGCACTGAGGAAATTTCGTTGGAATTGGGTTTTTAAGTGCTCTGGGCTCATTTCCTTGGAAGCGGGTTTTTAAGTGCTCTGGAGTCATTTCATTGGAAGCGGGTTTTTATGTGTACTGAGGACATTTCTTTGGAACTGGGTTTTTAAGTGCTCTGGAGTCATTTCGTTGGAAGCGGGTTTTTAAGTGCTCTAGATTCATTTCTTTGGAAGCGGGTTTTAAGTGATCTGGATTCATTTCGTTAGGCGGGTTTTAAGTGCTCTGGAGTCATTTGGCTGGTTTTTTGAGGCGGGTTTTAAGGGCTCTGGGATCATTTCTTTATAAACGGGTTTTTACGTGCTCTGGAGTCATCTTGTTGGAAGCGGGTTTTTACGTGCTCTGGAGTCATTTCGTTGGAAGGGGGTCTTTATGTGCACTGAGGACTTTTTGTTGGAACTGGGCTTTTAAGTACTCTGGAGTCATTTTATTGGAAGCGGGTTTTTAAGTGCTCTGGAGTCATTTCGTTGAAAGCGGTTATTTAAGTGCTCTGGAGTCATTTTGTTGGAAGTGGATTTTTGAGTACTCTGGAGTCATTTCATTGGAAGTGTGTATTTGAGTACTCTGGAGTCATTTCATTGGAAGCGGGTTTTTGAGTGCTCTGGAGTCATTTCATTGGAAGCGGGTTTTTATGTTCTCTGAGGTCATTTCGTTGGAAGCAGGTTTTTAAGTGTCTGGAGTCATTTCGTTGGAAGCGGGTTTTTATGTGCACTGAGGACATTTCGTTGGAACTGGGTTTTTAAGTGCTCTGGAGTCATTTCGATGGAAGCGTGTTTTTAAGTGCTCTGGAGTCATTTCGTTGGAAGCGGGTTTTTAAGTGCTCTGGAGCCATTTCGTTGGAAGCAGATTTTAAGTTCTCTGGATTCATTTCGTTTGAAGCGGGTTTTTAATTGCTCTGTAGTCATTCAGTGATCTGGGCTCATTTCGTTGGAAGCGGGTTTTTAAGTGCTCTGGGCTCATTTCGTTGGAAGCGGGTTTTTAAGTGCTCTGGAGTCATTTCATTGGAAGTGATTTTTTGAGTGCTCTGGAGTCATTTCGTTGGACGCGGGTTTTTATGTGCACTGAGGACTTTTCGATGGAACTGGGTTTTTAAGTGCTCTGGAGTAATTTCGTTGGTAGCGGGTTTTTAAGTGCTCTGAAGTCATTTTGTTGGAAGCGGGTTTTTAAGTGCTCTAGATTCATTTCTTTGGAAGCGGGTTTTAAGTGATCTGGATTCATTTCGTTGGAAGCGGGTTTTTAAGTGCTCTGGAGTCATTTCTTTGGAAGCGGGTTTTTAAGTGCTCTGGAGTCATTTCATTGGAAGCGGGTATTTGAGTGCTAGGGAGTCATTTCGTGGGAAGCGGGTTTTTATGTGCTCTGAGGTCATTTAGTTGGAAGCGAGTTTTTAAGGGCTCTGGGATCATTTCTTTGGAAACGGGTTTTTACGTGCTCTGGAGTCATTTTGTTGGAAGCCGGTTTTTATGTGCTCTGGAGTCATTTCGTTGGAAGGGGGTTTTTAAGTGCTCTGGAGTCATTTCGTTGGAAGCGGGTATTTAAGTGCTCTGGAGTCATTTTGTTGGAAGTGGGTTTTTGAGTACTCTGGAGTCATTTCATTGGAAGCGTGTTTTTGAGTACTCTGGATTCATTTCATTGGAAGCGGGTTTTTGAGTGCTCTGGAGTCATTTCATTGGAAGCGGGTTTTTATGTTCTCTGAGGTCATTTCGTTGGAAGCAGGTTTTTATGTGTTCTGGAGTCATTTCGTTGGAAGCGGGTTTTTATGTGCACTGAGGACATTTCGTTGGAACTGGGTTTTTAAGTGCTCTGGAGTCATTTCAGCGTGTTTTTAAGTGCTCTGGAGTCATTTCATTGGAAGCGGGTTTTTAAGTGCTCTGGAGTCATTTCGTTGGAAGTAGATTTTAAGTTCTCTGGAGTCATTTCGTTTGAAGCGGGTTTTTAATTGCTCTGTAGTCATTTCAGTGGAAGAAGGTTTTGGAGGATCTGGATTCATTTCATTGGAGCGGGTTTTTAAGTGCTCTGAGTCATTTTGTTGGAGCGGGTTTTAAGTGCTCTGGAGTCATTTCATTGAAGCGGGTATTTGAGTGCTAGGAGTCATTTAAGTTGGAAGCGGGTTTTATGTGCTCTGAGGTCATTTAGTTAGGCGAGTTTTAAGGGCTCTGGGATCATTTCTTTGGAAAGCGGGTTTTCGTGCTCTGGAGTCATTTTGTTGGAAGCAGGTTTTTACGTGCTCTGGAGTCATTTCGTTGGAAGGGGGTCTTTACGTGCACTGAGGACTTTTTGTTGGAACTGGGCTTTTAAGTACTCTGGAGTCTTTTCATTGGAAGCGGGTTTTTAAGTGCTCTGGAGTCATTTCGTTGGAAGCGGGTATTTAAGTGCTCTGGAGTCATTTTGTTGGAAGTGGGTTTTTGAGTACTCTGGAGTCATTTCATTGGAAGCGTGTTTTTGAGTACTCTGGTGTCATTTCATTGGAAGGCGGGTTTTGAGTGCTCTGGAGTCATTTCATTGGAAGCGGGTTTTTATGTTCTCTGAGGTCATTTCATTTGGAAGCAGGTTTTTAAGTGTTCTGAGTCATTTTAGTTGAAGCGGTTTTTATGTGCACTGAGGACATTTCGTTGGAACTGGGTTTTTAAGTGCTCTGGAGTCATTTCGATGGAAGCGTGTTTTTAAGTGCTCTGGAGTCATTTCGTTGGAAGCGGGTTTTTAAGTGCTCTGGAGTCATTTCGTTGGAAGCAGATTTTAAGTTCTCTGGAGTCATTTCGTTGGAAGCGGGTATTTAAGTGCTCTGGAGTCATTTTGTTGGAAGTGGGATTTTGAGTACTCTGGAGTCATTTCATTGGAAGCGTGTTTTTGAGTACTCTGGAGTCATTTCATTGGAAGCGGGTTTTTGAGTGCTCTGGAGTCATTTCATTGGAAGCGGGTTTTTATGTTCTCTGAGGTCATTTCGTTGGAAGAAGGTTTTTAAGTGTTCTGGAGTCATTTCGTTTGGAGCGGGTTTTATGTGCACTGAGGACATTTCGTTGGTACTGGTTTTTAAGTGCTCTGGAGTCATTTCGATGATGGGAGCGTGTTTTTAAGTGCTCTGGAGTCATTTAGTTGGAGCGGGTTTTTAAGTGCTCTGGAATCATTTCGTTGGCAGCAGATTTTAAGTTCTCTCTGAGTCATTTCGTTTTGCGGGGTTTTTAATTGCTCTTTAGTCAATCAGTCCTCTGGGCTCATTTCGTTGGAAGCGGGTTTTTAAGTGCTCTGGGCTCATTTCGTCGGAGGCGGGTTTTTAAGTGCTCTGGAGTCATTTCATTGGAAGTAATTTTTTGAGTGCTCTGGAGTCATTTAGTTTTGGAATTGGGTTTTTATGTGCACTGAGGACTTTTCGATGGAACTGGGTTTTTAAGTGCTCTGGATTCATTTCGTTGGTAGCGGTTTTTAAGTGCTCTGGAGTCATTTTGTTGGAGCGGGTTTTGGGTGCTCTGGATTCATATCGTTAGGCGGGTTTTAAGTGCTCTGGAGTCATTTCGTTGGAAGCGGTTTTTATGTGCTCTGGGATCATTTCTTTGAAGCGGGTTTTTACTGCTCTGGAGTCATTTCGTTGGAGCGGGTTTTTATGTGCACTGAGGACATTTCGTTGGAACTGGGTTTTTAAGTGCTCTGGGCTCATTTCGGTGGAAGCGGTTTTTTAAGTGCTCTGGGCTCATTTCGTTGGAAGTGGGTTTTTAAGTGCTCTGTAGTCATTTCATTGGAAGCGGGTTTTTAAGTGCTCTGGAGTCATTTTGTTGGAAGGGGTTTTATGTGCACTGAGGACATTTCGTTGGAACTGGGTTTTAATTGCTCTAGAGTCATTTGTTGGAAGCAAGTTTTTAAGTCCTCTGTAGTCATTTCGTTGGGCGGGTTTTAAGTGCTCTGGAGTCATTTCGTTGAAGCAGATTTCAGAGTGCTCTGGAATCATTTCGTTAGGCGGGTTTTTATGTGCTCTGAGGTCATTTCATTGGGCGTTTTTAAGTGATCTGGGATCATTTCTTTGGAAGTGGGTTTTCAAGTGCTCTTGGCTCATTTTGTTGGAAGCGGGTTTTAAGTGCTCTGGAGTCCTTTCGTTTAGGCGGGTTTTTATGTGCAATGAGGACATTTCGTTGGAACTGGGTTTTAAGTGCTCTGGAGTCATTTCGTTGGAAGCGGGTTTTAAATGCTCTGGAGTCATTTGGTGGAGCGGGTTTTAGAAATCTCTGAGTCATTTCGTTGAGCGGGTTTTTAAGTGCTCTGGAGTCATTTCATTGGTAGGTTTTTTGAGTACTCTGGAGTCATTTCGTTGGAAGTGGGTTTTGAGTGCTCTGGAGTCATTCGTTGGGCGGTTTTAGAGTGCTCCTGAGTCATTTCATTGGAACCGGTGTTTTAAATGTTCTGGTTTCCTTTCGTTGGAAGCGGCGTTAAAGTGCTCTCTAGTCAATTTGTTGAAGCGGTTTTTAAGTGCTCTGGAGTCATTTTGTTGGAGCGGTTTTTAGACTGCTCTGGATTCATTTTGTTGGAAGCTGGTTTTATGTGCTCTGAGGTCATTTCGTTGGAGCGGGTTTTTAAGTTCTCTTGTATCATTTCGTTGGAAGCAGGTTTTAGGTTCTGTGAAGTCATTTCGTTAGGCGGGTTCTTAAGTGCTCTGGGTCATTTAGTTTTAGGCGGGTTTTAAGTGCTCTGGAGTCATTTCTTTGGAAGCAGGTTTGTAAGTGCTCTGGAGTCATTTCTTTGGAAGCTGGTTTTAAGGTGCTCTGGAGTCATTTCTTTGGAGCGGGTTTTAAGTGCTCTAGGTCATTTCGTTGGAACAAGTTTTTTAAGTGCTCTGGAGTCATTTTTGTTGGTTCCTAAGTACTCTGGAGTCATTTTGTTGAGCGGGTTTTTAAGTGCTCTGGCTCACGTGCTCTGAGGTCATTTCATTGGAAGTGATTTTTTTGAGTGCTCTGGAGTCATTTCGTTGGATCGCGGGTTTTATGTGCACTGAGGACTTTTCGATGGAACTGGTTTTTAAGTGCTCTGAGTAATTTACTGGTAGCGGTTTTTAAGTGCTCTGAAGTCATTTTGTTTGAAGCGGTTTTTAAGTGCTCTAGATTCATTTTTGGAAGGGGTTTAAGTGATCTGATTCATTTCGTTGGAAGCGGTTTTAAGTGCTCTGAGTCATTTTTTGAAGCGGTTTTTAAGTACTCTGGAGTCATTTCATTGGAAGCGGTATTTGAGTGCTAGGGAGTCATTTTCGTGGGGAAGCGGGTTTTATGTGCTCTGAGGTCATTTAGTTCGAAGGTTTTAAGGGCTCTGGGATCATTTCTTTGGAAACGGGTTTTACGTGCTCTGAGTCATTTTGTTGGTGTCGGTTTTATGTGCTCTGGAGTCATTTTGTTGGAAGGGGTTTAAGTGCTCTGAGTCATTTTCGGGAAGCGGTATTTAAGTGCTCTGGAGTCATTTTGTTGGAAGTGGGTTTTTGAGTACCTGAGTCATTTCATTGGAAGCGTGTTTTTGAGCACTCTGGATTCATTTAGCATTTGGTTTTTGAGTGCTCTGAGTCATTTCATTGGAAGCGGGTTTTATGTTCTCTGAGGTCATTTCGTTGAAGCAGGTTTTTATGTGTTCTGAGTCATTTGCAGGTTTTTTTATGTGCACTGAGGACATTTCGTTGGAACTGGGTTTTAAGTGCTCTGAGTCATTTCGATGGAAGCGTGTTTTTAAGTGCTCTGGAGTCATTTCATTGAAGCGGGTTTTTAAGTGCTCTGGAGTCATTTTGTTGGAAGTAGATTTTAAGTTCTCTGAGTCATTTCGCTTAGGCGGGTTTTTTAATTGCTCTGTAGTCATTTCAGTGGAAGAAGGTTTTGAGGGATCTGGATTCATTTCATTAGGCGGGTTTTTAAGTGCTCTGGAGTCATTTTTTGAAGCGGTTTTAAGTGTTCTGGAGTCATTTCATTGAAGCGGTATTTGAGTGCTAGGAGTCATTTCGTGGGAAGCGGGTTTTATGTGCTCTGAGGTCATTTAGTTGGAAGGACATTAGTTTTTTTTAAGGGCTCTGGGATCATTTCTTTGAAACGGGTTTTTACGTGCTGGGAGTCATTTTGTTGGAAGCAGGTTTTTACGTGCTCTGGAGTCATTTCGTTTGAAGGGGGTCTTTACGCACTGAGGACTTTTGTTGAACTGGGCTTTTAAGTACTCTGGAGTCTTTTCATTGGAAGCGGTTTTTAAGTGCTCTGAGTCATTTTTGGAAGCGGGTATTTAAGTGCTCTGGAGTCATTTTGTTGAAGTGGGTTTTTGAGTACTCTGAGTCATTTCATTGGAAGCGTGTTTTTGAGTACTCTGGTGTCATTTCATTGAAGCGGTTTTTGAGTGCTCTGGAGTCATTTCATTGGAAGCGGGTTTTTATGTTCTCTGAGGTCATTTCGTTGGAAGCAGGTTTTTAAGTGTTCTGGAGTCATTTCGTTGAAGCGGTTTTTATGTGCACTGAGGACATTTCGTTGAACTGGGTTTTTAAGTGCTCTGAGTCATTTGATGGAAGCGTGTTTTTAAGTGCTCTGAGTCATTTCTTTGAAGCGGGTTTTAAGTGCTCTGAGTCATTTCATTGGAAGCAGATTTTAAGTTCTCTGAGTCATTTGTTGAAGCGGTATTTAAGTGCTCTGGGAGTCATTTTGTTGAAGTGGATTTTGAGTACTCTGAGTCATTTCATTGGAAGCGTGTTTTTGAGTACTCTGGAGTCATTTCATTGGAAGCGGGTTTTTGAGTGCTCTGAGTCATTTCATTGGAAGCGGGTTTTTATGTTCTCTGAGGTCATTTCGTTGAAGAAGGTTTTAAGTGTTCTGGAGTCATTTTGTTGAGCGGGTTTTTATGTGCACTGAGGACATTTCGTTGGTACTGGTTTTTTAAGTGCTCTGGAGTCATTTCGATGGAAGCGTGTTTTTAAGTGCGCTCTGAGTCATTTCATTGGAAGCGGGTTTTTAAGTGCTCTGAATCATTTCGTTGGCAGCAGATTTTAAGTTCTCTGAGTCATTTCGCTTTGAAGCGGTTTTTAATTGCTCTTTAGTCAATCAGTCCTCTGGGCTCATTTCGTTGGAAGCGGGTTTTAGTGCTCTGGGCTCATTTCGCCGGAAGCGGTTTTGTGCTCTGGAGTCATTTCATTGAAGTAATTTTTTGAGTGCTCTGAGTCATTTCGTTGACGCGGTTTTTTTGTGTGCACTGAGGACTTTCGATGGAACTGGGTTTTTAAGTGCTCTGATTCATTTCGTTGGTAGCGGTTTTTAAGTGCTCTGAGTCATTTTGTTGGAAGCGGGTTTGGAGTGCTCTGATTCATATCGTTGGAAGCGGGTTTTTAAGTGCTCTGGAGTCATTTCGTTGGAAGCGGGTTTTTATGTGCTCTGGGATCATTTCTTTGGAAGCGGGTTTTTTACTGCTCTGGAGTCCTTTCGTTGGAAGCGGGTTTTTATGTGCACTGAGGACATTTCGTTGGAACTGGGTTTTTAAGTGCTCTGGGCTCATTTCGGTGGAAGCGGTTTTTTAAGTGCTCTGGGCTCATTTCGTTGGAAGTGGGTTTTTAAGTGCTCTGTAGTCATTTCATTGGAAGCGGGTTTTTAAGTGCTCTGGAGTCATTTTGTTGGAAGGGGGTTTTTATGTGCACTGAGGACATTTCGTTGGAACTGGGTTTTTAATTGCTCTAGAGTCATTTCGTTGGAAGCAAGTTTTTAAGTCCTCTGTAGTCATTTCGTTGGAAGCGGGTTTTAGAGTGCTCTGGAGTCATTTCGTTGGAAGCAGATTTCAGAGTGCTCTGGAATCATTTCGTTGGAAGCGGGTTTTTATGTGCTCTGAGGTCATTTCATTGGAAGCGTTTTTTTAAGTGATCTGGGATCATTTCTTTGGAAGTGGGTTTTCAAGTGCTCTTGGCTCATTTTGTTGGAAGCGGGTTTTTAAGTGCTCTGGAGTCCTTTCGTTGGAAGCGGGTTTTTATGTGCAATGAGGACATTTCGTTGGAACTGGGTTTTTAAGTGCTCTGGAGTCATTTCGTTGGAAGCGGGTTTTTAAATGCTCTGGAGTCATTTTGGTGGAAGCGGGTTTTAGAAATCTCTGGAGTCATTTCGTTGGAAGCGGGTTTTTAAGTGCTCTGGAGTCATTTCATTGGTAGAGTTTTTTTGAGTACTCTGGAGTCATTTCGTTGGAAGTGGGTTTTGAGTGCTCTGGAGTCATTTCGTTGGGGCGGTTTTTAGAGTGCTCCTGAGTCATTTCATTGAACCGTGTTTTAAATGTTCTGGTTTCCTTTCATCAGAAGCGGCGTTAAAGTGCTCTCTAGTCAATTTGTTGGAAGCGGTTTTTAAGTGCTCTGGAGTCATTTTGTTGGAAGCGGGTTTTAGACTGCTCTGGATTCATTTTGTTGGAAGCTGGTTTTTATGTGCTCTGAGGTCATTTCGTTGGAAGCGGGTTTTTAAGTTCTCTTGTATCATTTCGTTCGAAGCAGGTTTTTAGGTTCTGTGAAGTCCTTTCGTTGGAAGCGGGTTCTTAAGTGCTCTGGAGTCATTTCGTTGGAAGCGGGTTTTTGAGTGCTCTGGAGTCATTTCTTTGGAAGCAGGTTTGTAAGTGCTCTGGAGTCATTTCTTTGGAAGCTGGTTATTGAGTGCTCTGGAGTCATTTCTTTGGAAGCGGGTTGTTGAGTGCTCTGGAGTCATTTCGTTGGAAGCAAGTTTTTAAGTGCTCTGGATTCATTTTGTTGGAAGCGTGTTTTTAAGTTCTCCTGAGTCATTTCATTGAAGCGGAGTTTTAAATGCTCTGGAGTCATTTCGGTGGAAGCGGGTTTTTATGTGCACTGAGGACATTTCTTAATAACTGGGTTTTTAAGTGCTCTGCAGTCATTTCGTTGGAAGCGGGTTTTTCAGTACTCTGGAGTCATTTCGTTGGAAGCAGATTTTAGAATGCTCTGGATTTATTTCGTTTGAAGCGGGTTTTTAAGTGCTCTGGAGTCATTTCATTGGAAGCGTGTTTTTGAGTACTCTGGAGTCAATTCATTGGAAGTGGTTTTTGAGTTCTCTGGAGTCATTTCATTGGAAGCAGGTTTTTGAGTGCTCTGGAGTGATTTCGTTGGAAGCGGGTTTTAAAGTGCTCTGGGCTCATTTCTTTAGAAGCAGGTTTTTAAGTGCTCTGGATTCATTTCGTTGGAAGCGGGTTTTTAAGTGCTCTGGAGTCATTTCTTTGGATGCGGGTTTTTGAGGGCTCTGGAGTCATTTCGTTGGAAGCGGGTTTTTTAGTTCTCTGGAGTCATTTCGTTGGAAGGAGGTTTTTCAGTGCTCTGAAGTCATTTCGTTGGAAGCGGGTTTTTCAGTGCTCTGGAGTCATATCTTTGGAAGTGGGTTTTTAAATGTTCTGGTGTCCTATCGTTGGAAGCAGGGTTTATTGCTCTAGAGTTGTTTTGTTGGAAGCAGGCTTTTAAATGCTCTGTAGTCATTTGGTTGGAAGCGGGTTTTTAAGTGTTCTGGACTCATTTCTTTGGAAGCAGGTTTTTAAGTGCTCTGGAGTCATTTCTTTGAAAGCGGATTTTAGAGTGCTCTGGAATCATTTCGTTGGAAGCGGGTTTTTATGTGCTCTGAGGTCATTTTGGTGGAAGCAGGTTTTTTTTTTTTTTTTTCTTTTTTTTTAATTTTATTTTTCTCATTAGTTACATTTTGTTAATTCTGTATCCCAGCTGTATCCTCATTCCCTCCCCAATCCCACCCTCCCTCCCCTCATCTCCTCCCTGTCCCTTCCCAAGTCCACTAATAGGGAGGACCTCCTCCCCTTTCATATGACTCGCTTTTGTCAGGTATTTTCCGGACTGGCTGCAAAGTCCTCCTCTGTGGCCTAACAGTACTGCTCCTCCCTTGGGAGGTTGGGAGGTCAAAGAGCCAGTCATTTAGTTCATGTTAGAAATAGTCCTTGTTCCCCTTACTGTGGGAAACCAATTGATTACTGAGCTATCACGGGTCACATCTGAGCAGAGGTTCTAGATTTTATCCTCTCATGGACTTTGGTTGAGTGTCCATCTCAGAAAAGACCCTGTGCCCAGATATGTTTGGTCCTTGTGGAGTTCCTATCCTCTCCACATCCAACCCCCTTCTTAGTCTTAGTATCTATTTTGGGGCACTGCTAGGTAGAGTCTTTCAGATGCTTTCATGGTAGACTCCCGCCACACGTTCAATGCACATCCCATTTGTCTTTCTAAATGAGGATAGATCATCATACCCATGTCTGCTTTCTTGATTATCTTCTTTAGATTTCATTATGTTTATCCTATCTTTTAGGTCTATATAAGTTTAGTATATTCCATGTTTGTCTTTCTCCTTCTGGGATACTTCACTCAGAATGATCTTTTCTAGATCCCACCATTTGCCTGCAAATTTCATGATTTCCTCCTTTTTGATTGCTGAGTAGTATTCCATTGTGTAGAAATACCACAATTTCTGTATCCATTCCTCCGTTGATGGACATCTGGGTTGTTTCAGGTTCTGGCTATTACAAATAAAGCTGCTACAAACATGGTTGAGCAAATGTCCTTATTGTGTACTTGAGCAAACTTTGGGTATATGCCTAGCAGTGGTATAGCTGGATCTTGAGGAAGCGCTATTCCTAATTGTCTGAGAAAGCGCCAGATTGACTTCCAAAGTGGTTGTACCAGATTACATTCCCACCAGCAATGGAGGAGGGTTCCCCTTTCTCCACAACCTCTCCAACATGTGTTGTCATTTGTGTTTTTCATCTTGGCCATTCTGATGGGTGGAAGGTGAAATCTTAGGGTCGTTTTTGATTTGCATTTCCCTAATGGCTAATGACGTTGAGCATTTCTTTAAGTGTTTCTCGGCCATTCTATATTCCTCTACAGAGAATTCTCTGTTTAGCTCCGTTTCCCATTTTTTAATTTGTTTACTTGTTTTGCTGCTTTTCAGCTTCTTTAGTTCTTTATATATACTGGATATTAGCCCTCTGTCAGATAGAGGGTTGGTGAAGATTCTTTCCCAATCTGTAGGCAGTCGTTTTGTTTTGATGACGGTGTCCTTTGCTTTACAGAAGCTTTTCAGTTTCATGAGGTCCCATTTATTGATTGTTGCTCTTAAAGCCTGTGCTGTTGGAGTTCTGTTCAGGAAGTTGTCTCCTGTGCCAATGAGTTCTAGGCTGTTCCCTACTTTTTCTTCTAACAGATTTAGCGTATCTGGTTTTATGTTTAGGTCTTTGATCCACTTGGACTTTAGTTTTGTGCAGGGTGATAAATGTGGATCTATTTTTCATTTTTCTGCATGTAGACATCCAATTAGACCAGCACCATCTGTTGAAGATGCTATCTTTTTCCATTGAGTGGTTTTGGCTGCTTTGTCAAAAATTGAGTATTCATAGGTACGTATGCGTTTATTTCTGGGTCTTCAATTCGGTTCCATTGATCCTCCTTTCTGTTTTGATGCCAATACCATGCAGTTTTTATTACTATTGCTCTGTAGTACAGCATGAGATCGGGGAATGGAGATACCTCCAGATGATCTGTTGTTGTATAGGGTTGTTTTGGAGATTCTAGGTTTTTGTTTCTCCATATGAAGCTGAGAATCTTTTTTTCAAGGTCTGAAAAGAATTGAGTTGGTATTTTGATGGGAATTGCATTAAATCTGTAGATTGCTTTTGGCAGGATGGCCATTTTCACAATGTTAATCCTACCAATCCATGAGCGTTGGGAGATCTTTCCATCTTCTGAGATCTTCTTCAATTTCTTTCTTCAGAGACTTGAAGTTTTTTCTCAAACAGGTCTTTCACTTGCTTGGTTAGTGTCACCCCAAGGTACTTTATGTTATTAGTGGCTATTGTGAAGGGTGTTGTTTCCCTAATTTCTTTCTCGGCCCTTTTGTCTTTGGTATACAGGAGGGTTTCTGATTTTTTTGAGTTGACTTTGTATCCAGCCACTTTGCTGAAGGTGTTTATCAGCTGAAGGAGTTCTCTGGTTGAATTTTTGGGGTCACTTATGTATACTATCATATCATCTGCGAATAGGGACACTTTGACCTCTTCCTTTCCGATTTGTATCCCGTTGATCTCCTTTAGTTGTCTTATTGCTCTGGCTAAGACTTCAAGTACTATGTTGAAGAGATATGGAGAGAGTGGGCAGCCTTGTCTTGTCCCTGATTTCAGTGGGATTGATTTAAGTTTCTCTCCATTGAGTTTGAGGTTGGCTGTAGGCTTGCTGTATATTGCCTTTACTATGTTTAAGTATGTGCCTTGTATCCCTGATCTCTCCAATACTTTAAACATGAATGGGTGTTGGACTTTGTCAAATGCTTTTTCGGCATCATTTCGTTGGAAGCGGATTTTTAAGTGCTGTGGAGTCCTTTCGTTGGAAGCAAATTTTTAAGTGCTCTGGAGTCATTTCGTTGGAAGCAGATTTTTATGTGCACTGAGGACATTTCGTTGGAACTGGGTTTTTAAGTGCTCTGGAGTCATTTCGTTGGAAGTGGTTTTTTGAGTGCTCTGGAGTCATTTCGTTGGAAGCGGGTTTTCAAGTACTCTAGGCTCATTTCGTTGGAAGCGGTTTTTCAAATGCTCTTTGCTCATTTTGTTGGAAGCGGGTTTTCTATTGCTCTGGGCTCATTTTGTTGGAAGCGGGTTTTCAAGTGCTCTGGGCTCATTTCTTTGGAAGCGAGTTTTCAAGTGCTCTGGGCTCATTTCGTTGGAAGCGGGTTTTCAAGTGCTCTGCGCTCATTTCTTTGGAACCGGGTTTTCAAGTGCTCTGGGCTCATTTTTTTGAAGTGGGTTTTCAAGTGCTCTGGGTTCATTAGATTTGTAAAGCGGGTTTTCAAGTGCTCTGGGCTCATTTCGTTAGGCGCGGGTTAATAAGTGCTCTGGGCTCTTTTCGTTGGACAGCGGGTTTCAAGTGCTCTGGGCTCATTTTAGATTTGGAAGCGGGTTTTCAAGTGCTCTGGCTCATTTCGTTGGAGCGGGTTTTCAAGTGCTCTGGGCTCATTTCGTTGGAAGCGGGTTTTCAAGTGCTCTGGGCTAATTTCGTTGGAAGCGGGTTTTAAGTGCTCTGGGCTCATTTTCAGCGGGTTTTCAAGTGCTGTGGGGTCATTTAGTTGGAAGCGGATTTTTCGTCATTTCTTTTGAAGCGGGTTTTCAAGTGCTCTGGGGTCATGTCGTTGGAAGTGGGTTTTCAAGTGCTCTTAGCTCATTTCGTTGGAAGCGGGTTTTTAAGTGCTCTGGAGTCCTTTCGTTGGAAGCGGGTTTTTATGTGCACTGAGGACATTTTGTTGGAACTGGGTTTTTAAGTGCTCTGGAGTCATTTCGTTGGAAGCGGTTTTTTAAATGCTCTGGAGTCATTTTGTTGGAAGCGGGTTTTAGAAATCTCTGGAGTCATTTCGTTGGAAGGGGGTTTTTAAGTGCTCTGGAGTCATTTCATTGGAAGCGTGTTTTTGAGTACTCTGGAGTCAATTCATTGGAAGTGGTTTTTGAGTTCTCTGGAGTCATTTGTTTGGAAGCGGGTTTTTAAGTGCTCTGTAGTCATTTCATTGGAAGCAGGTTTTTGAGTGCTCTGGAGTGATTTCGTTGGAAGCGGGTTTTAAAGTGCTCTGGGCTCATTTCATTGGAAGAGGGTTTTTAAGTGCTCTGGGCTCACTTCGTTGGAAGCGGGTTTTTAAGTGCTCTGGAGTCCTTTCGTTGGAAGGAGATTTTTAAGTGCTCTGGAGTCATTTCATTGGAAGCGTGTTGTTGAGTACTCTGGAGTCATTTCGTTGGAAGTGGTTTTTTGAGTGCTCTCGAGTCATTTCGTTGGAAGTGGTTTTTTGAGTGCTCAGGAGTCATTTCGTTGGAAGCGGGTTTTTAAGTGCTCTCGAGTCATTTCGTTGGAAGCAGATTTTTATGTGCACTGAGGACATTTCGTTGGAACTGGGTTTTTAAGTGCTCTGGAGTCATTTCGTTGGAAGCGGGTTTTTGAGTACTCTGGAGTCAGTTCATTGGAAGCGTGTTGTTGAGTACTCTGGAGTCATTTCGTTGGAAGTGGTTTTTTGAGTGCTCTGGAGTCATTTCGTTGGAAGGGGGTTTTTAAGTGCTCTGAATTCATTTCGTTGGAAGCGGGTTTTTCAGTGCTCTGGAGTCATTTCTTTTGGCGTGGTTTTTAAGTGCTCCTGAGTCATTTCGTTGGAAGCGGGTTTTTAAGTGCTCCTGAGTCATTTTGTTGGAAGCGGGGTTTTAAATGTTCTGGTGTCCTTTCGTTGGAAGCAGGGTTTATTGCTCTACAGTTGTTTTGTTGGAAGCAGGCTTTTAAATGCTCTGTAGACATTTGGTTGGAAGCAGTTTTAAGTGCTCTGGAGTCATTTCGTTGGATGCGGCTTTTTATGTGCACTGAGGATATTTCGATTTGGAACTGGGTTTTTAAGTGCTCTGGAGTCATTTCGTTGGAAGTGGTTTTTGAGTGCTCTGGAGTCATTTCACAGCGGGTTTTCAAGTGCTCTGGGCTCATTTCGATGGAAGCGGTTTTTCAAGTGCTCTGGGCTCATTTCGTTGGAAGCGGGTTTTCAAGTGCTCTGGGCTCATTTCTTGGAAGCCGGTTTTCAAGTGCCTTGGCCTCATTTCATTGGAAGCAGGTTTTCAAGTGCTCTGGGCTCATTTCGTTGGAAGCGGGTTTTCAAGTGCTCTGGGCTCATTTCGTTGGAAGCGGGTTTTCAAGTGCTCTGGGCTCATTTCAAAGCGGGTTTTCAAGTTCTCTGCGCTCATTTCTTTGGGGCGGGTTTTTAAGTGCTCTGGGCTCATTTTTTTGAAGCGGGTTTTCAAGTGCTCTGGAGCTCATTTCGTTGAAGCGGTTTTCAAGTGCTCTGGGCTCATTTCGTTGGAAGCGGGTTTTTAAGTGCTCTGGGCTCTTTTCTTTGGAAGCGGGTTTTCAAGTGCTCTGGGCTCATTTCGTTGGAAGCAGGTTTTCAAGTGCTCTGGGCTCATTTCGTTGGAAGTGGGTTTTCAAGTGCTCTGGGCTCATTTCGTTGGAAGCGGGTTTTCAAGTGCTCTGGGCTCATTTCGTTGGAAGAGGGTTTTCAAGTGCTCTGGCTCATTTCGTTGGAAGCGGGTTTTTAAGTGCTCTGGGCTCATTTTGTTAAGCGGGTTTTCAAGTGATGTGGGGTCATTTCGTTTAGGCGGGTTTTTTGCTCTGGGTCATTTCGTTTGGAAGCGGGTTTTCAAGTGCTCTGGGTCATTTCATTGGAAGTGGGTTTTCAAGTGCTCTGGGCTCATTTAGATTTGGAAGCGGGTTTTTAAGTGCTCTGGAGTCATTTCGTTTGAAGCAGGTTTTATGTGCACTGAGGACATTTCGTTGGAACTGGGTTTTAAGTGCTCTGGAGTCATTTCGTTTGGGCGGTTTTTAAATGCTCTGGAGTCATTTTGGTGGAAGCGGGTTTTAGAAATCTCTGGAGTCATTTCGTTGGAAGCGGGTTTTTAAGTGCTCTGGAATCATTTCATTGGTAGAGTGTTTTTGAGTACTCGGGAGTCCTTTCGTTGGAAGTGGGTTTTTGAGTGCACTGGAGTCATTTCGTTGGAAGCGGTTTTTAGAGTGCTCCTGAGTCATTTCATTGGAACCGGTGTTTTAAATGTTCTGGTTTCCTTTCGTTGGAAGCGGCGTTAAAGTGCTCTGTAGTCAATTTGTTGGAAGCGGGTTTTTAAGTGCTCTGGAGTCATTTTGTTGGAAGCGGGTTTTAGACTGCTCTGGAATCATTTTTTTGGAAGCAGGTTTTTATGTGCTCTGAGGTCATTTAGTTGGAAGCGGGTTTTTAAGTTCTCTTGTATCATTTCGTTCGAAGCGGGTTTTTAGGTTCTGTGAAGTCCTTTCGTTGGAAGCGGGTTTTTAAGTGCTCTGGAGTTATTTCGTTGGAAGCGGGTTTTTGAGTGCTCTGGAGTCATTTCTTTGGAAGCAGGTTTGTAAGTGCTCTGGAGTCATTTCTTTGGAAGCTGGTTATTGAGTGCTCTGGAGTCATTTCTTTGGAAGCGGGTTGTTGAGTGCTCTGGAGTCATTTCGTTGGAAGCGAGTTTTTACGTGCTCTGGATTCATTTTGTTGGAAGCGTGTTTTTAAGTTCTCCTGAGTCATTTCTTTGGTAACAGTTTTTTGAGGGCTCTGGAGTCATTTCGTTGGAAGCAGGTTTTTGAGTGCTCAGGAGTCATTTCGTTGGAAGGGGAGTTTTAAATGTTCTGGTGTCCTTTCGTTGGAAGCAGGGTTTAAGTGCTCTAGGGTCGTTTCATTGGAAGCAGGTTTTTAAATGCTCTGTAGTCAATTTATTGGAAGCTGGTTTTTAAGTTCTCAGGAGTCATTTCGTTGGAAGCGGGTTTTGAAGTGCTCTGGGCTCATTTCGTTGGAAGCGTGTTTTAGAGTGCTCTGGAATCATTTTGTTGGAAGCGGGTTTTTATGTGCTCTAAGGTCATTTCGTTGGAAGCGGGTTTCTATGTTCACTGAGGACATTTCGTCGGATCTGGGTTTTTAAGTGCTCTGGGCTCATTTAGTTGGAAGCGGGTTTTTCAGTGCTCTGGGCTCATTAATTTGAAGAGGGTTTTTACGTGCTCTGTAGTCATTGAAGCGGGTTTTTATGTGTACTGAGGACATTTCTTTGGAACTGGGTTTTAAGTGCTCTGGAGTCATTTCGTTGGAAGCGGGTTTTAGAGTGCTCTGGATTCATTTCGTTGGAAGCGGGTTTTTAAGTGCTCTGGAGTCATTTCGTTGGAAGCAGGTTTTTAAGTGCTCTGGAGTCATTTCATTGGAAGCTTTTTTTTGAGTACTCTGGACTCATTCGTGTGGGAAGTGGGTTTTGAGTGCTCTGGAGTCATTTTTCGTTGGAATCACGGTTTTTAAATGCTCTGAAGTCATTTCGTTTGAAGCGGGTTTTTAAGTGCTCTAGATTCATTTCTTTGGAAGCGGGTTTTAAGTGATCTGGATTCATTTCGTTGGAAGCGGGTTTTTAAGTGCTCTGGAGTGATTTCGTGGGAAGCGGGTTTTTATGTGCTCTGAGGTCATTTCGTTGGAAGCGAGTTTTTAAGGGCTCTGGGATCATTTCTTTGGAAACGGGTTTTTACGTGCTCTGGAGTCATTTTGTTGGAAGCGGGTTTTTACGTGCTCTGGAGTCATTTCGTTGGAAGGGGGTCTTTATGTGCACTGAGGACTTTTTGTTGGAACTGGGCTTTTAAGTACTCTGGAGTCATTTCATTGTAAGCGGGTTTTTAAGTGCTCTGGAGTCATTTCGTTGGAAGCGGGTATTTAAGTGCTCTGGAGTCATTTTGTTGAAGTGGGTTTTGAGTACTCTGGAGTCATTTCATTGGAAGCGTGTTTTTGAGTACTCTGGAGTCATTTCATTGGAAGCGGGTTTTTGAGTGCTCTGGAGTCATTTCATTGGAAGCGGGTTTTTATGTTCTCTGAGGTCATTTCGTTGGAAGCAGGTTTTTAAGTGTTCTGGAGTCATTTCGTTGGAAGCGGGTTTTCATGTGCACTGAGGACATTTCGTTGGAACTGGGTTTTTAAGTGCTCTGTTGTCATTTCGATGGAAGCGTTTTTTTAAGTGCTCTGGAGTCATTTCGTTGGAAGCGGGTTTTTAAGTGCTCTGGAGTCATTTCGTTGGAAGCAGATTTTAAGTTCTCTGGAGTCATTTCGTTTGAATCGGGTTTTTAATTGCTCTGTAGTCATTCAGTGCTCTGGGCTCATTTCGTTGGAAGCGGGTTTTTAAGTGCTCTGTGCTCATTTTGTTGGATGCGGGTTTTTAAGTGCTCTGTGCTCATTTTGTTGGAAGCGGGTTTTTAAGTGCTCTGGAGTCATTTCATTGGAAGTGGGTTTTTGAGTGCTCTGGAGTCATTTCGTTGGACGCGGGTTTTTATGTGCACTGAGGACATTTCGATGGAACTGGGTTTTTAAGTGCTCTGGAGTCATTTCGTTGGTAGCGGGTTTTTAAGTGCTTTGGAGTCATTTTGTTGGAAGCGGGTTTTAGAGTGCTCTGGATTCATATCGTTGGAAGCGGGTTTTTATGTGTACTGAGGACATTTCGTTGGAACTGGTTTTTAAGTGCTCTGGAGTCATTTCATTGGAAGTGGGTTTTTGAGTGCTCTGGAGTCATTTCGTTGGACGCGGGTTTTTATGTGCACTGAGGACATTTCGATGGAACTGGGTTTTTAAGTGCTCTGGAGTCATTTCGTTGGTAGCGGGTTTTTAAGTGCTCTGGAGTCATTTTGTTGGAAGCGGGTTTTAGAGTGCTCTGGATTCATATCGTTGGAAGCGGGTTGTTCTGTGCTCTGAGGTCATTTCGTTGGAAGCGGGTTTTTAAGTGCTCTGGAGTCATTTCTTCGGAAGCGGATTTTTAGATGCTCTGGGATCATTTCTTTGGAATCGGGTTTTTAAGTGCTCTGGAGTCCTTTCGTTGGAAGCGGGTTTTTATGTGCACTGAGGACATTTCGTTGGAACTGGGTTTTTAAGTGCTCTGGAGTCATTTCGTTGGAAGCGGGTTTTTAAGTGCTCTGGAGTCATTTCATTGGTAGAGTGTTTTTGAGTACTCTGGAGTCATTTCGTTGGAAGTGGGTTTTTGAGTGCTCTGGAGTCATTTCGTTGGAAGCAGGTTTTTAAGTGCTCTGAAGTCATTTCGTTGGAAGCGGGTTTTTAAGTGCTCTGGAGTCATTTCTTCGGAAGCGGATTTTTAGATGCTCTGGAGTCATTTCGTTGCAGGCGGGTTTTTAAGTGCACTGAGGACATTTCATTGGAACTTGGTTTTTAAGTGCTCTGGGCTCATTTCTTTGGAAGCGTATTTTTAAGTGCTCTGGGCTCATTTAGTTGGAAGCGGGTATTTAAGTGCTCTGGAGTCATTTCATTGGAAGCGGGTTTTTGAGTGCTCTGGAGTCATTTCGTTGGAAGCTGGTTTTTATGTGCACTTAGGACATTTCGTTGGAACTGGGTTTTTAAGTGCTCTGGGCTCATTTTGTTGGAAGCGGGTTTTTAAGTGCTCTGGGCTCATTTCTTTGAAGAGGGTTTTTAAGTGCTCTGTAGTCATTTCATTTCAAGCGGGTTTTTGAGTGCTCTGGAGTCATTTCTTTGGAAGCGGATTTTTAGATGCTCTGGGATCATTTCTTTGGAAGCGGGTTTTTAAGTGCTCTGGAATCATTTCATTGGTAGAGTGTTTTTGAGTACTCTGGAGTCATTTCGTTGGAAGTGGGTTTTTGAGTGCTCTGGAGTCATTTCGTTGGAAGCAGGTTTTTAAGTGCTCTGAAGTCATTTCTTCGGAAGCGGATTTTTAGATGCTCTGGAGTCATTTCGTTGGAGGCGGGTTTTTAAGTGCACTGAGGACATTTCATTTGAACTGGGTTTTTAAGTGCTCTGGGCTCATTTCGTTGGAATCGGGTATTTAAGTGCTCTGGAGTCATTTCATTGGAAGCGGGTTTTTGAGTGCTCTGGAGTCATTTCGTTGGAAGCTGGTTTTTATGTGCACTTAGGACATTTCGTTGGAACTGGGTTTTTAAGTGCTCTGGGCTCATTTTGTTGGAAGCAGGTTTTTAAGAGCTCTGTAGTCATTTCATTTTAAGCGGGTTTTTGAGTGCTCTGGAGTCATTTCGTTGGAAGCGGGTTTTTAAGTGCTCTGGAGTCATTTCGTTGGAAATGGGTTTTTGATGGCTCTGGAGTCATTTCATTGGAAGCGGGTTTTTGAGTGCTCAGGATTCATTTCATTTGAAGGGGGGTTTTAAATATTCTGGTGTCCTTTCGTTTTAAGCGGGGTTTAAGTGCTCTAGGGTAGTTTCTTTTGAAGCGTGTTTTTAAATACTCTGTAGTCAATTTGTTGGAAGCGGGTTTTTAAGTGCTCTGGAGTCATTTCGTTGGAACTGGGTTTTTAAGCGCTCTGGAGTAATTTCGTTGGAATCAGGTTTTTAAGTGCTCGGGAATCATTTCATTGGAAGCGTGTTTTTGAGTACTCTGGAGTCATTTCTTTGGAAGTGGGTTTTTGAGTGCTCAGGAGTCATTTCGTTGTAAAGGGGTTTTTAAGTGATCTGAAGTCATTTCGTTGGAAGCGTTTTTTTAAGTGCTCTGGAGACATTTCGTTGGAAACGGGTTTTAGAGTGCCCTGGAATCATTTAGTAGGAAGCAGGTTTTTATGTGCTCTGAGATCATTTCGTTGGAAGCAGGTTTTTAAGTGCTCTGGGATCATTTCGTTGGAAGCAGGTTTTTAAGTGCTATGGAGTCCTTTCGTTGGAAGCGGATTGTTAAGTTCTCTGGAGTCATTTTGTTGGAAGCAGGTTTTTATGTGCACTGAGGATATTTCATTGGAGCTGGGTTTTAAGTGCTGTGGAGTCATTTCGTTGGAAGCGGGTTTTTAAGTGCTCTGGAGTCATTTTGTTTGAAGCAGGTTTTAGAGTTCTCTGGAGTCATTTCGTTGGAAGCGGGTTTTTTTAGTGCTCTGGAGTCATTTCGTTGGAAGCAGGGTTTTAAGTACTCTGGAGTCATTTCATTGGAAGCGTGTTTTTGAGTACTCTAGAGTCATTTCGTTGGAAGGGGTTTTTAAGTGCTCTGGAGTCATTTCTTTGAGGCGGGTTTTTAAGTGATCTTTATTTATTTCGTTGGAAGCAGGTTTTTAAGTGCTCTGGGCTCATTTCGTTGGAAGCAGGTTTTAGAGTTCTCTGGAGTCATTTCATTGGAAGTGGGTTTTTGAGTGCTCTGGAGTCATTTAATTTGAAGCGGGTTTTATGTGCTCTGAGGTCATTTCATTGGAAGCGGGTTTTTAAGTGCTCTGGGATAATTTCATTAGAAGCAGGTTTTTAAGTGCTCCTGAGTCATTCCGTTGGAAGCGGGATTTTAAATGTTCTGGTGTACTTTTGTTGGAAGTGGGGTTTAAGTGCTCTAGAGTTGTTTTGTTGGAAGTATGCTTTTAAATGCTCTGTAGTCATTTGGTTGGAAGCAGTTTTTAAGTGCTCTGTAGTCATTTCGTTGGAAGCGGGTTGTTTTGTGCTCTGAGGTCATTTCGTTGGAAGGGGGTTTTTATGAGCACTGAGGACATTTTGTTGGAACTGGGCTTTTAAGTACTCTGGAGTCATTTCATTGGAAGCGGGTTTTTAAGTGCTCTGGAGTCATTTAGTTTAGGCGGGTTTTTAAGTGCTTTGTAGTCATTTCATTGGAAGCAGGTTTTGAGTACTCTGGAGTCATTTCATTGGAAGCTGGTTTTTGAGTGCTCTGGAGTCATTTCATTGGAAGCAGGTTTTTATGTTCTCTGAGGTCATTTCGTTGGAAGCAGGTTTTTAAGTGCTCTGGAGTCATTTCGTTGGAAGCAGGTTTTTATGTGCACTGAGGACATTTCGTTGGAACTGGGTTTTTAAGTGCTCTGGAGTCATTTCGATGGAAGCGTGTTTTTAAGTGCTCTGGATTCATTTCGTTGGAAGCGGGTTTTTAAGTGCTCTGGATTCATTTCGTTGGAAGCAGGTTTTTTAGTCCTCTGGAGTCATTTCATTTGAAGCGGGTTTTTAATTGCTCTGTAGTCATTTCAGTGGAAGCAGGTTTTGGAGGCCTCTGGAGTCATTTCGTTGGAAACGGGTTTTTAAGTGATCTGGAGTCATTTCGTTGGAAGCGGGTTTTTAAGTGCTCTGGAGTCATTTCTTTGGAAGCGGGTGTTTAATGCTCTGGAGTCATTTGGTTGGAAGCAGGTTTTAGAGTGCTCTGGAATCATTTCCTTTGAAGCGGGTTTTTATGTGCTCTTAGGTCATTTGGTTGGAAGCAGGTTTTTAAGTGCTCTGGGTTCATTTTGTTGGAAGCGGTTTTTTATGTGCACTGAGGACATTTCGTTGGAACTGGGTTTTTAAGTGCTCTGGGCTCATTTCGATTTAGCGGGTTTTTAAGTGCTCTGGAGTCATTTCATTGGAAGTGGGTTTTTGAGTGCTCTGGAGTCATTTGTTGTTGACGCGGTTTTTATGTGCACTGAGGACATTTCGATGGAACTGGGTTTTTAAGTGCTCTGGAGTCATTTCGTTGGTAGTGAGTTTTTAAGTGCTCTGGAGTCATTTCATTGGAAACGGGTTTTAGAGTGCTCTGGATTCATATCGTTGGAAGCGGGTTGTTCTGTGCTCTGAGGTCATTTCGTTGGAAGCGGGTTTTTAAGTGCTCTGGAGTCATTTCGTTGGAAGCAGGTTTTTATGTGCTCTGGGGTCTTTTCATTGGAAGCGGTTTTTTAAGTGCTCTGGGATCATTTCTTTGGAAGCGGGTTTTAAGTGCTGTGGAGACCGTTCGTTGGAAAGCGGGTTTTAAGTGCTCTGAGTCCTTTCGTTGGAGCGGGTTTTTATGTGCACTGATGACATTTCGTTGGAACTGGGTTTTTAAGTGCTCTGGAGTCATTTCATTGGAAGCGGTTTTTTAAGTGCTCTGGAGTCATTTTGGTGGAAGCGGCTTTTAGAAATCTCTGGAGTCATTTCGTTGGAAGTAGGTTTTTGGGTGCTCTGGAGTCATTTCGTTGGAAGCAGGTTTTTAAGTGCTCTGAAGTCATTTCGTTGGAAGCGGGTTTTTAAGTGCTCTGGGCTCATTTCTTTGAAGAGGGTTTTCAAGTGCTCTGTAGTCATTTCATTTTAAGCGGGTTTTTGAGTGCTCTGGAGTCATTTCGTTTGAAGCGGGTTTTTAAGTGCTCTGGAGTCATTTCGTTGGAAATGGGTTTTTGAAGCCTCTGGATACATTTCGTTGGAAGCGGGTTTTTGAGTGTTCAGGATTCATTTCATTTGAAGGGATTTGAAGGGGGGTTTTAAATATTGTGGTGTCCATTCGTTGGAAGCGGGGTTTAAGTGCTGTAGGGTAGTTTCGTTTGAAGCGTGTTTTTAAGTGCTCCTGAGTCATTTTCGTTTGAGGGGGGTTTTAAATGTTCTGGTGTCCTTTCGTTGGAAAGCGTTGTTTAGTGCTCTAGGTCATTTCATTTGGAAGCAGGTTTTTAAATGCTCTGTAGTCAATTTATTTGAAGCTGGTTTTTAAGTGCTCTGGAGTCATTTCGTTTGAAGCGGTTTTTAAGTGCTCTGGGTCATTTCGTTACAGCGTGTTTTAGAGTGCTCTGGAATCATTTTGTTGGAAGCGGGTTTTTATGTGCTCTGAGGTCATTTCGTTGGAAGAGGTTTTTTCTGTGCTCTGGAGTCATTTCATTGGAAGCGGGTTTTAATTTGCACTGAGGACCTTTCGTTGAAACTGGGTTTTTAAGTGCTCTGGGCTCATTTCTTTGAAGCGGGTTTTTAAGTGCTCTGTAGTCATTTCATTGGAAGCGGGTTTTTGAGTGCTCTGGAGTCATTTCGTTGGAAGCAGGTTTTTTAGTCCTCTGGAGTCATATCGTTGGAAGCGGGGTTTGAGTGCTCTGGAGTCATTTCGTTGGAAGCGTGTTTTTAAGTGTTCCTGAGTCATTTCGTTTGAAGCAGGGTTCTAAATGTTCTGGTGTCCTTACGTTGGAAGCGGGATTTAAGTGCTCTAGGGTCGTTTCGTTAGAAGAAGGTTTTTAAATGCTCTGTAGTCAATTTGTTGGAAGCGGGTTTTTAAGTGCTCTGGAGTCATTTCTTTGGAACTGGGTTTTTAAGTGCTCTGGAGTCATTTCGTTGGAAGCAGGTTTTTAAGTGCTCGTGAGTCATTTCATTGGAAGCATGTTTTTGAGTACTCTGGAGTCATTTCGTTGGAAGTGGGTTTCTGAGTGCTCAGGAGTCATTTCGTTGGAAAGGGGTTTTTAAGTGATCTGAAGTCATTTCGTTGGAAGCGGGTTTTTAAGTGCTCTGGAGACATTTCGTTGGAAGCGGGTTTTAGAGTGCCCTGGAATCATTTAGTAGGAAGCAGGTTTTTATGTGCTATGAGATCATTTCATTGGAAGCAGGTTTTTAAGTGCTCTGGGATCATTTCGTTGGAAGCGGGTTTTTAAGTTCTCTGGAGTCATTTCGTTGGAAGTAGGTTTTTATGTGAACTGAGGATATTTCATTGGAGCTGGGTTTTAAGTGCTGTGGAGTCATTTCGTTGGAAGCGGGTTTTTAAGTGCTGTGGAGTCATTTCGTTGGAAGCAGGTTTTAGAGTTCTCTGGAGTCATTTCGTTGGAAGCGGGTTTTTTAGTGCTCTGGAGTCATTTCGTTGGAAGCAGGGTTTTAAGTACTCTGGAGTCATTTCATTAGAAGCGTGTTTTGAGTACTCTGGAGTCATTTCGTTGGAAGGGGGTTTTTAAGTGCTCTGAAGTCATTTCGTTGGAAGCGGGTTTTTAAGTGCTCTGGAGTCATTTCTTCGGAAGCGGCTTTTTAGATGCTCTGGAGTCATTTCGTTGGAGGCGGGTTTTTAAGTGCACTGAGGACATTTCATTGGAACTGGGTTTTTAAGTGCTCTGGGCTCATTTCGTTGGAAGCGAGTATTTAAGTGCTCTGGAGTCATTTCATTGGAAGCGGGTTTTTGAGTGCTCTGGAGTCATTTCGTTGAAAGCGGGTTTTTATGTGCACTGAGGACATTTCATTGGAACTGGGTTTTTAAGTGCTCTGGGCTCATTTTGTTGGAAGCGGGTTTTTAAGTGCTCTGGGCTCATTTCTTTGAAGAGGGTTTTTAAGTGCTCTATAGTCATTTCATTTTAAGCGGGTTTTTGAGTGCTCTGGAGTCATTTCGTTGGAAATGGGTTTTTAATGCATCTGGAGTCATTTCGTTGGAATCGGGTTTTTGAGTGCTCAGGATTCATTTCATTTGAAGGGGGGTTTTATATATTCTGGTGTCCTTTCGTTGGAAGCGGGGTTTAAGTGCTCTAGGGTAGTTTCGTTTGAAGCGTGTTTTTAAGTGCTCCTGAGACATTTCGTTGGAAGGAAGGTTATAAATGTTCTGGTGTCCTTACGTTGGAATTGGGATTTAAGTGCTCTAGGGTCATTTCATTGGAAGGAGGTTTTTAAATGCTCTGTAGTCAATTTGTTGGAAGCGGGTTTTTAAGTGCTCTGGAGTCATTTCGTTGGAAGCGGGGTTTTAAATGTTCTGGTGTCCTTTCGTTGGAAGCGGGGTTTAAGTGCTCTAGTGTCGTTTCGTTGGAAGCAGGTTTTAAATGCTCTGTAGTCAATTTGTTGAAGCGGGTTTTAAGTGCTCTGGAGTCATTTGTTGGAAGCGGGTTTTTAAGTGCTCTGGAGTCATTTCGTTGGAAGCAGATTTTAGAGTGCTCTGGAATCATTTCGTTGGAAGCGGGTTTTTATGTGCTCTGAGTTCATTTCATTGGAAGCGGTTTTTTTAAGTGCTCTGGGATCATTTCTTTGAAAGCGGGTTTTTAAGTGCTGTGGAGTCCGTTCGTTGGAAGTGGGTTTTTAAGTTCTCTGGAGTCATTTCGTTGGAAGCGGGTTTTTATGTGCACTGAGGACATTTCGTTGGAACTGGGTTTTTAAGTGCTCTGGAGTTATTTCGTTGGAAGCGGTTTTTTAAGTGCTCTGGAGTCATTTTGGTGGAAGCGGGTTTTAGAATTCTCTGGAGTCATTTCGTTGGAATCGGGTTTTTAAGTGCTCTGGAGTCATTTCATTGGTAGAGTCTTTTTGAGTACTCTGGAGTCATTTCGTTGGAAGTGGGTTTTTGAGTGCTCTGGGTCATTACGTTGGAAGCGGGTTTTTAAGTGCTCTGGGCTCATTTAGTTGGAAGCGGGTATTTAAGTGCTCTGGAGTCATTTCATTGGAAGCGGTTTTTTGAGTGCTCTGGAGTCATTTCGTTGGAAGCGAGTTTTTCTGTGCACTGAGGACATTTCGTTGGAACTGGGATTTTAAGTGCTCTGGGCTCATTCCTTTGGAAGCGGGTTTTTAGGTGCTCTGGGCTCATTTCTTTGAAGAGGGTTTTTAAGTGCTCTGTAGTCATTTCATTTTAAGCGGGTTTTTGAGTGCTCTGGAGTCATTTCGTTGGAATCGGGTTTTTAAGTGCTCTGGAGTCATTTCGTTGGTAACAGTTTTTTGAGGGCTCTGGAGTCATTTCATTGGAAGCAGGTTTTTGAGTGCTCAGGAGTCATTTTGTTGGAAGGGGGGTTTTAAATGTTCTGGTGTCCTTTCGTTGGAACCAGGGTTTAAGTGCTCTAGGGTCGTTTTGTTTGAAGCGTGTTTTTAAGTGCTCCTGAGTCATTTCGTTGGAAGGGGAGTTTTAAATGTTCTGGTGTCCTTTCGTTGGAAGCGGGGTTTAAGTGCTCTAGGGTCGTTTCGTTTGAAGCAGGTTTTTAAATGCTCTGTAGTCAATTTATTGGAAGCTGGTTTTTAAGTTCTCAGGAGTCATTTCGTTGGAAGCGGGTTTTGAAGTGCTCTGGGCTCATTTCGTTGGAAGCGTGTTTTAGAGTGCTCTGGAATCATTTTGTTGGAAGCGGGTTTTTATGTGCTCTAAGGTCATTTCGTTGGAAGTGGGTTTTTATGTTCACTGAGGACATTTCGTCGGAACTGGGTTTTTAAGTGCTCTGGGCTCATTTAGTTGGAAGCGGGTTTTAAGTGCTCTGGGCTCATTAATTTGAAGAGGGTTTTAAGTGCTCTGTAGTCATTTAGTTGGGCGGGTATTTAAGTGCTCTGGAGTCATTTCATTGGAAGCGGGTTTTTGAGTGCTCTGGAGTCATTTCGTTGGAAGCAGGTTTTTAAGTCCTCTGGAGTCATTTCGTTGGAAGCAGGGTTTGAGTGCTCTGGAGTCATTTCATTGGAAGCGTGTTTTTAAGTGCTCTGGAGTCATTTCGTTGGAAGCGGGGTTATAAATGTTCTGCTGTCTTTACGTTGGAATTGGGATTTAAGTGCTCTAGGGTCATTTCGTTGGAAGGAGGTTTTTAAATGCTCTGTAGTCAATTTGTTGGAAGCGGGTTTTTAAGTGCTCTGGAGTCATTTCGTTGGAAGCAGATTTCAGAGTGCTCTGGAATCATTTCGTTGGAAGCAGGTTTTTATGTGCTCTGAGGTCATTTCATTGGAAGCGGTTTTTTAAGAGATCAGGGATCATTTCTTTGGAAGCGGGTTTTTAAGTGCTGTGGAGTCCGTTCGTTGGAAGTGGGTTTTTAAGTTCTCTGGAGCCATTTCGTTTAAAGCGGGTTTTTAATTGCTCTGTAGTCATTTCAGTGAAAGCAGGTTTTGGAGGGCTCTGGAGTCATTTTGTTGGAAACGGGTTTTTAAGTGCTCTGGAGTCATTTCTTTGGAAGCGGGTTTTTAATGCTCTGGAGTCATTTGGTTGGAAGCAGGTTTTAGAGTGCTCTGGAATCATTTCCTTTGAAGCGGGTTTTGATGTGCTCTTAGGTCATTTGGTTGGAAGCAGGTTTTTAAGTGCTCTGGGTTCATTTTGTTGGAAGCGGTTTTTTATGTGCTCTGGAGTCATTTCATTGGAAGTGGGTTTTTGAGTGCTCTGGAGTCATTTTGTTGGATGCGGGTTTTTATGTGCACTGAGGACATTTCGATGGAACTGGGTTTTTAAGTGCTCTGGAGTCATTTCGTTGGTAGTGGGTTTTTAAGTGCTCTGGAGTCATTTCGTTGGAAGCGGGTTTTAGAGTGCTCTGGATTCATATCGTTGGAAGCGGGTTGTTCTGTGCTCTGAGGTCATTTCGTTGGAAGCGGGTTTTTAAGTGCTCTGGAGTCATTTCGTTGGAAGCAGGTTTTTATGTGCTCTGGGGTCATTTCATTGGAAGCGGTTTTTTAAGTGCTCTGGGATCATTTCTTTAGAAGCGGGTTTTTAAGTGCTGTGGAGACCGTTCGTTGGAAGCGGGTTTTTAAGTACTCTGGAGTCCTTTCGTTGGAAGCGGGTTTTTATGTGCACTGATGACATTTCGTTGGAACTGGGTTTTTAAGTGCTCTGGAGTCATTTCATTGGAAGCGGTTTTTTAAGTGCTCTGGAGTCATTTTGGTGGAAGCGGCTTTTAGAAATCTCTGGAGTCATTTCGTTGGAAGTGGGTTTTGGGTGCTCTGGAGTCATTTCATTTGGAAGCAGGTTTTAAGTGCTCTGAAGTCATTTAGATTTGGGCGGGTTTTAAGTGCTCTGGAGTCATTTTTCAGAGGAGGCGGGTTTTTAAGTGCACTGAGGACATTTCATTGGAACTGGGGTTTTAAGTGCTCTGGGCTCATTTCGTTGGAAGCGTGTTTTTAAGTGCTCTGGGCTCATTTAGTTGAATCGGTATTTAAGTGCTCTGGAGTCATTTCATTGGAAGCGGGTTTTGAGTGCTCTGAGTCATTTCGTTGGAAGCGGGTTTTATGTGCACTTAGGACATTTCGTTGGAACTGGGTTTTTAAGTGCTCTGGGCTCATTTTGTTGGAAGCGGGTTTTTAAGTGCTCTGGGCTCATTTCTTTGAAGAGGGTTTTCAAGTGCTCTGTAGTCATTTCATTTTAAGCGGGTTTTTGAGTGCTCTGGAGTCATTTCGTTTGAAGCGGGTTTTTAAGTGCTCTGTAGTCATTTAGTTGGAAGCGGGTATTTAAGTGCTCTGGAGTCATTTCATTGGAAGCGGGTTTTTGAGTGCTCTGGAGTCATTTCGTTGGAAGCAGGTTTTTAAGTCCTCTGGAGTCATTTCGTTGGAAGCGGGGTTTGAGTGCTCTGGAGTCATTTCATTGGAAGCGTGTTTTTAAGTGCTCTTGAGTCATTTCGTTGGAAGCGTGGTTATAAATGTTCTGCTGTCCTTACGTTGGAATTGGGATTTAAGTGCTCTAGGGTCATTTCGTTGGAAGGAGGTTTTTAAATGCTCTGTAGTCAATTTGTTGGAAGCGGGTTTTTAAGTGCTCTGGAGTCATTTCTTTGGAAGCGGGGTTTTTAATGTTCTGGTGTCCTTTCGTGGAAGCGGGGTTTAAGTGCTCTAGTGTCGTTTCGTTGGAAGCAGGTTTTTAAATGCTCTGTAGTCAATTTGTTGGAAGCGGGTTTTTAAGTGCTCTGGAGTCATTTCGTTGGAAGCGGGTTTTTAAGTGCTCTGGAGTCATTTCGTTGGAAGCAGATTTCAGAGTGCTCTGGAATCATTTCGTTGGACGCGGGTTTTTATGTGCTCTGAGGTCATTTCATTGGAAGCGGTTTTTTAAGTGATCTGGGATCATTTCTTTGGAAGCGGGTTTTTAAGTGCTGTGGAGTCTGTTCGTTGGAAGTGGGTTTTTAAGTTCTCTGGAGTCATTTCGTTGGAAGCGGGTTTTTATGTGCACTGAGGACATTTCGTTGGAACTGGGTTTTTAAGTGCTCTGGAGTTATTTCGTTGGAAGCGGTTTTTTAAGTGCTCTGGAGTCATTTTATTGGTAGAGTGTTTTTGAGTACTCTGGAGTCATTTCGTTGGAAGTGGGTTTTTGAGTGCTCTGGAGTCATTTCGTTGGAAGCGAGTTTTTCTGTGCACTGAGGACATTTCTTTGGAACTGGGATTTTAAGTGCTCTGGGCTCATTCCGTTGGAAGCGGGTTTTTAGGTGCTCTGGGCTCATTTCTTTGAAGAGGGTTTTTAAGTGCTCTGTAGTCATTTCATTTTAAGCGGGTTTTTGAGTGCTCTGGAGTCATTTCGTTGGAATCGGGTTTTTAAGTGCTCTGGAGTCCTTTCGTTGGTAACGGGTTTTTGAGGGCTCTGGAGTCATTTCGTTGGAAGCAGGTTTTTGAGTGCTCAGGAGTCATTTCGATGGAAGGGGGGTTTTAAATGTTCTGGTGTACTTTCGTTGGAAGCGGGGTTTAAGTGCTCTAGGGTCGTTTTGTTTGAAGTGTGTTTTTAAGTGCTCCTGAGTCATTTCGTTGGAAGGGGAGTTTTAAATGTTCTGGTGTCCTTTCGTTGGAAGCGGGGTTTAAGTTCTCTAGGGTCGTTTCATTGGAAGCAGGTTTTTAAATGCTCTGTAGTCAATTTATTGGAAGCTGGTTTTTAAGTTCTCAGGAGTCATTTCGTTGGAAGCGGGTTTTGAAGTGCTCTGGGCTCATTTCGTTGGAAGCGTGTTTTAGAGTGCTCTTGAATCATTTGGTTGAAAGCAGGTTTTTATGAGCTCTAAGGTCATTTCGTTGGAAGAGGGTTTTTCAGTGCTCTGGAGTCATTTCCTGAAAGCGGGTTTTTGAGTGCTCTGGAGTCATTTCGTTTGGGCGGGTTTTATGTGCCCTGAGGACATTTCACGGAACTGGGTTTTTAAGTGCTCTGGGCTAATTTCGTTGGAAGCGGGTTTTTAAGTGCTCTGGGCTCATAACTTTGAGGAGGGTTTTTAAATGCTCTGTAGTCATTTAGTTGGAAGCGGGTATTTAAGTGCTCTGGAGTCATTTCATTGGAAGCGGGTTTTTGAGTGCTCTGGAGTCATTTCATTGGAAGCAGGTTTTTAAGTCCTCTGGAGTCATTTCGTTGGAAGCGGGGTTTGAGTGCTCTGGAGTCATTTCGTCGGAAGCTTGTTTTTAAGTGCTCCTGAGTCATTTCGTTGGAAGCGGGGTTATAAATGTTCTGGTGTCCTTACGTTGGAATTGGGATTTAAGTGCTCTGGAGTCATTTCGTTGGAAGCGGATTTTAGAGTCCTCTGGATTCATTTCGTTGGAAGCGGGTTGTTCTGTGCTCTGAGGTCATTTCGTTGGAAGCGGGTTTTTAAGTGCTCTGGAGTCGTTTCGTTGGAAGCGGGTTTTTAAGTGCTCTGGAGTCATTTCTTTGGAAGCGGGTTTTAGAGTGCTCTGGAGTCTTTTCCTTGGAAGCGGGTTTTTAAGTGTTCTGGAGTCATTTCGTTGGAAGCGGGTTTTTAAGTGCTCTGGAGTCATTTCATTGGAAGCGTTTTTTTGAGTACTCTGGAGTCATTTCCTTGGAAGCGGGTTTTTGAGTGCTCTGGAATCATTTCCTTTGAAGCGGGTTTTTATGTGCACTGAGGCCATTTCGTTGGAACTGGGTTTTTAAGTGCTCTGGAGTCATTTCGTTGGTAGCGGGTTTTTAAGTGCTCTGTAGACATTTCGTTGGAAGCGGGTTTTAGAGTTCTCCGGATTCATTTTGTTGGAAGCGGGTTTTTAAGTGCTCTGGAGTCATTTCGTTGGAAGCAGGTTTTTAAGTGCTCTGGAGTCATTTCAGTGGAAGCGTGTTTTTGAGTACTCCGGACTCATTTCGTGGGAAGTGTGTTTTTGAGTGCTCTGGAGTAATTTCGTTGGAAGGGGTTTTTTAAGTGCTCTGGAGACATTTCGTTGGAAGCGGGTTTTTAAGTGCTCTCGAGTCATTTCATTGGAAGCGGGTTTTTAAGTGCTCTGGAGTCATTTCATTGGAAGCGGGTTTTAGAGTTCTCTGGATTCATTTCACAGCGTGTTTTTAAGTGCTCTGGAGTCATTTCGTTAGGCGGGTTTTTAAGTGCTCTGGAGTCATTTCGTTGGAAGCAGATTTTAAGTTCTCTGGAGCCATTTCGTTTGAAGCGGGTTTTAATTGCTCTGTAGTCATTTCAGTGGAAGCAGGTTTTGAGGGCTCTGGAGTCATTTTGTTGAAACGGGTTTTAAGTGCTCTGGAGTCATTTCGTTTGGAAGCGGGTTTTAAGTGCTCAGGAGTCAATTCGTTGGAAGCGGGTTTTAATGCTCTGGAGTCATTTGGTTGGAATCGGGTTTTAGAGTGCTCTGATGTCATTTGGTTGGAAGAGGGTTTTTAAGTGCTCTGGGTTCATTTTGTTGGAAGCAGTATTTTATGTGCACTGAGGACATTTCGTTGGAACTGGGTTTTTAAGTGCTCTGGGCTCATTTCGTTGGAAGCGGGTTTTTAAGTGCTCTGGAGTCATTTCATTTGCAAGCGGGTTTTTAGTGCTCTGGAGTCATTTCTTTGGAAGCGGGTTTTTATGTGCACTGAGGACATTTTGTTGAACTGGGTTTTCAAGTGCTCTGAGTCATTTCACAGTAGCGGCTTTTAAGTGCTCTGGAGTCATTTAGATTTAGGCGGGTTTTAGAGTGCTCTGGATTCATTTCGTTGTAGCGGGTTGTTCTGTGCTCTGAGGTCATTTCGATTTGGAAGCGGGTTTTTAAGTGCTCTGGAGTCGTTTAGTTGGAGCGGGTTTTATGTGCTCTGGGCTCATTTCGTTTTAAGCGGGTTTTTAAGTGCTCTGAGTCATTTCTTTGGAAGCGGGTTTTTAAGTGCTCTGAGTCATTTCTTTGGAAGCGGTGTTTAAGTGCTCTGAGTCATTTCTATGGAAGGGTGTTTATGTGCACTGAGGACATTTTGTTGGAACTGGGCTTTTAAGTACTCTGGAGTCATTTCTTTGGAAGCGGGTTTTAGAGTGCTCTGGAGTCTTTTCCTTGGAGGCGGATTTTTAAGTGTTCTGGAGTCATTTCGTTGGAAGCGGGTTTTTAAGTGCTCTGGAGTCATTTCATTGGAAGCGGGTTTTTGAGTGCTCTGGAGTCATTTCATTGGAAGCTGGTTTTTATGTGCTCTGAGGTCATTATGTTGGAAGCAGGTTTTTAAGTGCTCTGGAGTCATTTCGTTGGAAGTGGGTTTTTATGTGCACTGAGGACATTTCGTTGGAAGCGAGTTTTAAAGGGCTCTGGGATCATTTCTTTGGAAACGGGATTTTACGTGCTTTGGAGTCACTTGGTTGGAGGCGGGTTTTAGAGTGCTCTGGAATCATTTCCTTTGAAGCGGGTTTTTATGTGCTCTGAGGTCATTTCATTGGAAGCGTGTTTTTGAGTACTCTGGACTCATTTCGTGGGAAGAGGGTTTTTGAGTGCTCTGGAGTAATTTCGTTGGAATGGGGTTTTTAAGTGCTCTGGAGTCATTTCATTGGAAGCGTGTTTTTGAGTACTCTGGACTCATTTCGTGGGAAGCGGGTATTTGAGTGCTCTGGAGTCATTTCATTGGAAGCGGGTTTTTATGTGCAATGAGGTCATTTCGTTGGAAGCGAGTTTTTAAGGGCTGTGGGATCATTTCTTTGGAAACGGGTTTTTACGTGCTCTGCAGTCATTTCATTGGAAGCGGGTTTTTACGTGCTCTGGAGTCATTTCGTTGGAAGCGGGTTTTTAAGTGCTCTGGAGTCATTTCGTTGAAAGTGGGTTTTTGAGTACTCTGGAGTCATTTGATTGGAAGCGGGTTTTTATGTTCACTGAGGTCATTTCGTTGGAAGCAGGTTTTTAAGTGTTCTGGAGTCATTTCGTTGGAACGGGTTTTTATGTGCACTGAGGACATTTCGTTGGAACTGGGTTCATAAGTGCTCTGGAGTCATTTCGATGGAAGCATGTTTTTAAGTGCTCTGGAGTCATTTCATTGGAAGCGGGTTTTTAAGTGCTCTGGAGTCATTTCGTTGGAAGCAGATTTTAAGTTCTCTGGAGCCATTTCATTTGAAGCGGGTTTTTAATTGCTCTGTAGTCATTTCAGTGCAAGCAGGTTTTGGAGGGCTCTGGAGTCATTTCGGTGGAAACGGGTTTTTAAGTGCTCTGGAGTCATTTCGTTGGAAGAGGGTTTTTAAGTGCTCAGGAGTCAATTCGTTGGAAGCGGGTTTTAATTGCTCTGGAGTCATTTGGTTGGAAGCGGGTTTTAGAGTGCTCTGGAGTCATTTCCTTT
This sequence comes from Meriones psammophilus, assembly GCA_036365155.1. Classification (NCBI taxonomy): domain Eukaryota; kingdom Metazoa; phylum Chordata; class Mammalia; order Rodentia; family Muridae; genus Meriones; species Meriones psammophilus. The sequence goes on from JAEOAE010003918.1 coordinate 144,914, forward strand.
GAAGCGGGTTTTTATGTGCTCTGAGGTCATTTGGTTGGAAGAGGGTTTTTAAGTGCTCTGGGTTCATTTTGTTGGAAGCAGTTTTTTATGTGCACTGAGGACATTTCGTTGGAATTGGGTTTTTAAGTGCTCTGGGTTCATTTCGTTGGAAGTGGGTTTTTAAGTGCTCTGGATTCATTTCATTGCAAGCAGGTTTTTGAGTGCTCTGGAGTCATTTCTTTGGAAGTGGGTTTTTATGTGCACTGAGGACATTTCGTTGGAACTGGGTTTTCAAGTGCTCTGGAGTCATTTCGTTGGTAGCGGGTTTTTAAGTGCTCTGGGTTCATTTCGTTGGAAGTGGGTTTTTAAGTGCTCTGGAGTCATTTCATTGCAAGCGGGTTTTTGAGTGCTCTGGAGTCATTTCATTGGAAGCGGGTTTTTATGTGCTCTGAGGTCATTTCGTTGGAAGCGGGTTTTTAAGTGCTCTGGAGTCACTTAGTTGGAGGCGGGTTTTTAAGTGGTCTGGGTTCATTTTGTTGGAAGCGGTTTTTTATGTGCACTGAGGACATTTCGTTGGAACTGGGTTTTTAAGTGCTCTGGGCTCATTTCGTTGGAAGGAGGTTTTTAAGTGCTCTGGGCTCATTTCGTTGGAAGCGGGTTTTTAAGTGCTCTGGAGTAATTTCATTGGAAGCGGGTTTTAGAGTTCTCTGGATTCATTTCGTTGGAAGCGTGTTTTTAAGTGCTCTTGAGTCATTTCGTTGGAAGCAGGTTTTTAAGTGCTCTGGAGTCATTTCTTTGGAAGCGTGTTTTTGAGTACACTGGACTCATTTCGTGGGAATTGGGTTTTTGAGTGATCTGGATTCATTTCGTTGGAAGCGGGTTTTTAAGTGCTCTGAGTCATTTAGCAGCAGGTTTTAAGTGCTCTAGAGTCATTTCATTGGAAGCGGTATTTGAGTGCTCTGGAGTCATTTCATTGGAAGCGGGTTTTTATGTGCTCTGAGGTCATTTCTTTGGAAGCGAGTTTTTAAGGGCTGTGGGATCATTTCTTTGGAAACGGGTTTTTACGTGCTCTGCAGTCATTTCGTTGGAAGCAGGTTTTTACGTGCTCTGGAGTCATTTCATTGGAAGCGTGTTTTTGAGTACTCTGGACTCATTTTGTGGGAAGTGGGTTTTTGAGTGCTCTTGAGTCATTTCGTTGGAAGGGGGTTTTTAATTGCTCTGGAGTCATTTCGTTGGAAGCGCGTTTTTAAGTGCTCTGGAGTCATTTCATTGGAAGTAGGTTTTTAAGTGCTCTGGAGTCATTTCATTGGAAGTGGGTTTTAGAGTTCTCGGGATTCATTTCGTTGGAAGCGGTTTTTTAAGTGCTCTGGAGTCATTTCGTTGGAAGGGTGTTTTTATGTTCACTGAGGACATTTTGTTGGAACTGAGCTTTTAAGTGCTCTGGGCTTGTTTCGTAGGAAACAGGTTTTTAAGTGCTATGGAGTCATTTCATTGGAAGCGTGTTTTTGAGTACTCTGGACTCATTTTGTGGGAAGTGGGTTTTTGAGTTCTCTGGATTCATTTCGTTGGAAGCGGGTTTTTAAGTGCTCTGGATTCATTTCGTTGGAAGCACGTTTTTAAGTGCTCTGGAGTCATTTTGTTGGAAGGGGGTTTTTATGTGCACTGAGGACATTTTGTTGGAACTGAGCTTTTACGTGCTCTGGGCTCATTTCGTTGGAAGCGGGTTTTTAAGTGCTCTGGGCGTATTTCGTTGGAAGCTGGTTTTTGAGTGCTCTGAAGTCATTTCGTTGGAAGCAGGTTTTTAAGTGCTCTGGAGTCATTTCGTTGGAAGCGGGTTTTTAAGTGCTCTGGAATCATTTCATTGAAAGTGGGTTTTTAGGTGCTCTGGAGTCATTTCATTGGAAGCGGTTTTTGAGTGCTCTGGAGTCATTTCTTTGGAAGGGGGTGTTTATGTGCACTGAGGACATTTTTTTGGAACTGGGCTTTTAAGTACTCTGGAGTCATTTCTTTAGAAGCAGGTTTTAGAGTGCTCTGGAGTCTTTTCCTTGGAAGCCGGTTTTTAATTGTTCTGGAGTCATTTTGTTGGAAGCTTGTTTTAGAGTGCTCTGGAATCATTTCGTTTGAACCGGATTTTTATGTGCACTGAGGACATTTCATTGGAATTGGGTTTTTAAGTGCTCTGGGCTCATTTCTTTGTAAGCGGGTTTTTAAGTGCTCTGGGCTCATTTCGTTGGAAGCCTGTTTTTAAGTGCTCTGGAATCATTTCGTTGGAAGCGGGTTTTTATGTGCTCTGAGGTCATTTCGTTGGAAGCGGATTTTTAAGTGCTCTGGGATCATTTCGTTGGATTTGGGTTTTTAATTGCTTGGAGTACTTTCGTTGGAAGCACCTTTTTAAGTGCTCTGGAGTCATTTTGTTGGAATGGGGTTTTTATGTGCACTGAGGACATTTTGTTGGAACTGAGCTTTTACGTGCTCTGGGCTCATTTCGTTGGAAGCGGGTTTTTAAGTGCTGTGGAGTCCTTTTTTGGAAGCGGTTTTTTGAGTGCTATGGAGTCATTTCGTAGGAAGCGGGTTTTTAAGAACTCTGGAGTCATTTCGATTGAAGCGGGTTTTTTAGTGCTCTGGAGTCATTTCGTTGGAAGGGGTTTTATGTGCACTGAGGACATTTTGTTGAACTGAGCTTTTAAGTGCTCTGGGCTCCTTTTGTAGGAAGCGGTTTTTAAGAACTCTGCAGTCATTTCGTTTTGAAGCAGGTTTTAAGTGCTGTGAAGTCATTTCGTTGGAAGCGGGTTTTTAAGTGCTCTGGAATCATTTCTTTGGAAGCGGGTTTGTAAGTGCTGTGGATTCCTTTCTTTGGAAGCACGTTTTTAAGTGCTTTGGAATCATTTCGTTGGAAGAGGGTTTTTAAGTGCTCTGGAGCCGTTTCGTTGGAAGCGGGTTTTTAAGAACTCTGGAGTCATTTCGTTTGAAGCGGATTTTAAGTGCTCTGAAGTCATTTCGTTGGAAGCGGGTTTTTAAGTGCTCTGGAATCATTTCTTTGGAAGCGGGTTTTTAAGTGATTTGGAGTCCTTTCTTTGGAAGCACGTTTTTAAGTGATCTGGAATCATTTCGTTGGAAGAGGGTTTTTAAGTGCTCTGGAGCCATTTCTTTGGAAGCGGGTTTTTAAGTGCTCTGGGATCATTTCGTTGGAAGCGGGTTTTAAAGTGCTGTGGAGTCCTTTCGTTGGAAGCACATTTTTAAGTGCTCTGGTGTCATTTTGTTGGAAGGGGGTTTTTATGTGCACTGAGTATATTTTGTTGGAACTGAGCTTTTACGTGCTTGGGCTCTTTTCGTTGGAAGAGGGTTTTTAAGTGCTCTGGGCTCATTTCATTGGAAGTGGTTTTTAAGTGCTTTGAAGTCATTTTGTTGGAAGCGGGTTTGTAAGTGCTCTGGAGTCATTTCATTGAAAGCGGGTTTTAAGTGCTCTGAGTCATTTCATTGGAAGCGGTTTTGAGTGCTCTGGAGTCATTTCGATTTGGAGCGGGTTTTTAGTGCTCTGGGATCATTTCGTTGGAAGCGGGTTTTTATGTGCTCTGAGGTCATTTCGTTGGAAGCGGATTTTTAAGTGCTCTGGGATCATTTCGTTGGATTTGGGTTTTTAATTGCTTGGAGTACTTTCGTTGGAAGCACCTTTTAAGTGCTCTGAGTCATTTTGTTGGAGGGGGTTTTTATGTGCACTGAGGACATTTTGTTGAACTGAGCTTTTACGTGCTCTGGGCTCATTTTGTTAAGCGGGTTTTAAGTGCTGGAGTCCTTTTTGAAGCGGTTTTTGAGTGCTATGGAGTCATTTCAGGGGAAGCGGGTTTTTAAGAACTCTGGAGTCATTTCGTTTGAAGCGGGTTTTTTAGTGCTCTGGAGTCATTTCGTTGGAAGGGGGTTTTTATGTGCACTGAGGACATTTTGTTGGAACTGAGCTTTTAAGTGCTCTGGGCTCCTTTTGTAGGAAGCGGGTTTTTAAGAACTCTGCAGTCATTTCGTTTGAAGCAGGTTTTTAAGTGCTGTGAAGTCATTTCGTTGGAAGCGGGTTTTTAAGTGCTCTGGAATCATTTCTTTGGAAGCGGGTTTGTAAGTGCTGTGGATTCCTTTCTTTGGAAGCACGTTTTTAAGTGCTCTGGAATCATTTCGTTGGAAGCGGGTTTTTAAGTGCTCTGGGATCATTTCGTTGGAAGCGGGTTTTTAAGTGCTGTGGAGTCCTTTCGTTGGAAGCACATTTTTAAGTGCTCTGGTGTCATTTTGTTGGAAGGGGGTTTTTATGTGCACTGAGTACATTTTGTTGGAACTGAGCTTTTACGTGCTTTGGCTCTTTTCGTTGGAAGAGGGTTTTTAAGTGCTCTGGGCTCATTTCATTGGAAGTGGTTTTTAAGTGCTTTGAAGTCATTTTGTTGGAAGCGGTTTGTAAGTGCTCTGAGTCATTTCATTGAAAGCGGGTTTTTAAGTGCTCTGAGTCATTTCATTGGAAGCGGTTTTTGAGTGCTCTGGAGTCATTTCGTTGGAGGCGGGTTTTAGTGCTCTGGGATCATTTCGTTGGAAGCGGGTTTTTTAAGTGCTGTGGAGTCCTTTCTTTGGAAGCACGTTTTTAAGTGATCTGGAATCATTTCGTTGGAAGGGATTTTTATGTGCACTGAGGACATTTTGTTGAACTGGGCTTTAAGTACTCTGGAGTCATTCGTTGCAGCGGGTTTTAGTGTTCTCTGGAGTCATTTCGTTGGAAGTGGGTTTTAAGTGCTCTGGAGTCATTTAGATTTCAAGCGGGTTTTAGAGTGCTCTGGAATCATTTCGTTGGAGGCGGGTTTTTAAGTGCTCTGGGATCATTTCGTTGGAAGAGGGGTTTTAAGTGCTGTGGAGTCCTTTCGTTGGAAGCACGTTTTTAAGTGCTCTGGAGTCATTTCGTTGGGCGGGTTTTTATGTGCTCTAAGGTCATTCTGTTGGAAGCAGGTTTTAAGTGCTCTGGGATCATTTCTTTGGAAGCGGGTTTTTTAAGTGCTGTGGAGTCCTTTCTTTAGAAGAACTTTTTAAGTGCTCTGGAATCATTTCGTTGGAGGCGGGTTTTCAAGTGCTCTGGAGTCATTTATTTGGAAGCGGTTGTTAAGTGCTCTGAGTCATTTCGTTAGGCGGGTTTTAAGTGCTCTGGAGTCATTTCGTTGAAAGCGGGTTTTAAGTGCTCTGGAGTTATTTCATTGGAAGCGGTTTTGAGTGCTCTGGTGTCATTTCGTTGGAAGCAGGTTTTAAGTGCTCTGGGATCATTTCGTTGAAAGCGGGTTTTTAAGTGCTGTGGAGTCCTTTCTTTGGAAGCACGTTTTCAAGTGCTCTGGAATCATTTCGTTGGAAGATGGTTTTTATGTGAACTGAGGACATTTTGTTGAACTGGTCTTTTAAGTGCTCTGGAGGCATTTCATTGGAAGCGGGTTTTAGAGTGCTCTGGAGTCATTTCGTTGGAATTCGGTTTTTAAGTGCTCTGGAGTCATTTCGTTGGAAGCGGGTTTTTATATGCACTGAGGACATTTCGTTGGAACTGGTTTTTTAAGTGCTCTGGTTTCATTTCGATCGAAGCGTGTTTTTAAGTGCTCTGGAGTCATTTCGTTGGAAGCGGGTTTTTAAGTGCTCTGGAGTCATTTCGTTGGAAGCATATTTTAAGTTCTCTGGAGTCATTTCGTTTGAAGCGGGTTTTAGAGTGCTCTGGAGTCAATTCGTTGGAAGCAGGTTTTTAAGTGCTCTGGAGTCATTTCTTTGGAAGCGTGTTTTTAAGTGCTCTGGAGTCAGTTCGTTGGAAGCGGGTTTTTACGTGCTCTGGAGTCATTTCGTTGGAAGCGGGTTTGTAAGTGCTCTGGAGTCATTTCATTGAAAGCGGGTTTTTAAGTGCTCTGGAGTCATTTCATTGGAAGCATTTTTTGAGTTCTCTGGAATCATTTCGTTGGAAGCGGGTTTTTAAGTGCTCTGGGATCATTTCGTTGGAAGCGGGTTTTTAAGTGCTGTGGAGTCCTTTCTTTGGAAGCACGTTTTTAAGTGCTCTGGAATCATTTCGTTGGAAGGGGGTTTTTATGTGCAGTGAGGACATTTTGTTGAACTGGGATTTTAAGTATTCTGGAGTCATTTCTTTGGAATTGGGTTTTAGAGTTCTCTGAGTCATTTAGTTTGGAAGTGGGTTTTTAAGTGCTCTGGAGTCATTTCGTTCGACGCGGGTTTTAGAGTGCTCTGGAATCATTTCGTTGGAAGCGGGTTTTTATGTGCTCTAAGGTCATTTCGTTGGAAGCACGTTTTTAAGTGCTCTGGAGTCATTTCGTTGGAAGAGGGTTTTTATGTTCACTGAGGACATTTTGTTGGAACTGAGCTTTTACGTGCTCTGGGCTCATTTCGTTGGAAGCGGGTTTGTAATTGCTCTGAAGTCATTTTGTTGGAAGCGGGTTTTCAAGGGCTCTGGAGTCATTTCTTTGGAAGCGGGTTTTTAAGTGTTCTGGAGTCATTTCGTTGGAAGCGGGTTTTTATGGGCAGTGAGGACATTTCGTTGGAACTGGGTTTTTAAGTGCTCTGGAGTCATTTCGATGGAAGCGTGTTTTTAAGTGCTCTGGAGTCATTGCGTTGGAAGCGGGTTTTTAAGTGCTCTGGAGTCATTTCGTTTGAAGCGGGTTTTAGAGTGCTCTGGAGTCAATTCGTTGGAAGCGGGTTTTTAAGTGCTCTGGAGTCATTTCTTTGGGCTGGTTTTTAAGTGCTCTGAGTCATTTCGTTGGAAGCGGGTTTTTAAGTGCTCTGAAGTCATTTGGTTGGAGGCGGGTTTTAGAGTGCTCTGGAATCATTTCCTTTGAAGCGGGTTTTTATGTGCTCTGAGGTCATTTCGTTGGAAGCAGGTTTTTAAGTGCTCTGGGTTCATTTTTTTGGAAGCGGTTTTTTATGTGCACTGAGGACATTTCGGTGGAACTGGGTTTTTTAGTACTCTGGGCTCATTTCGTTTGGAAGCGGGTTTTAAGTGCTCTGGGCTCATTTAGATTTGAGCGGGTTTTTATGTGCACTGAGGACATTTCGTTGGAACTGGGTTTTTAAGTGCTCTGGAGTCATTTCGTTGGTAGCGGGTTTTTAAGTGCTCTAGAGTCATTTCGTTGGAAGCGGGTTTTAGAGTTCTCTGGATTGATTTCGTTGGAAGTGTGTTTTTAAGTGCTCTGGAGTCATTTCGTTGGAAGCAGGTTTTTAAGTGCTCTGGAGTCATTTTATTGGAAGTGTGTTTTTGAGTACTCTGGACTCATTTCGTGGGAATTGGGTTTTTGAGTGCTCTGGAGTCATTTCGTTGGAAGGGGGTTTTTAAGTTCGCTTAAGTCATTTCGTTTGAAGCGGGTTATTAAGTGCTCTGGAGTCATTTCGTTGGAAGGGGGTTTTTATGTGCACTGAGGACTTTTTGTTGGAACTGAGCTTTTAAGTGCTCTGGGCTCATTTCGGTGGAAGGGGGTTTTTAAGTGCTCTGAAGTCATTTTGTTGGAAGCTGTTTTTTAAGTGATCTGGGCTCATTTCGTTGGAAGCATGTCTTTAAGTGCTTTGTAGTCATTTCATTGGAAATGGGTTTTTGAGTGCTCTGGAGTCATTTCTTTGGAAACGGGTTTTTATGTGCTCTGAAGTCATTTTGTTGGAAGAGGTTTTATAAGTGCTCTGGAGTCATTTCTTTGGAAGCAGGTTTTCAAGTGCTCTGGAGTCATTTCATTGAAAGCGGCTTTTTAAGTGCTTTGGAGTCATTTTGTTGGAAGTGGTTTTTTAAGTACTCTGGAGTCATTTCATTGGAAGCATGTTTTTGAGTGCTCTGGAGTCATTTTGTTGAAAGCGGGTTTTTAAGTGCTCTGGAGTCATTTCATTGGAAGCGGTTTTTGAGTGCTCTTGAGTCATTTCGTTGAAAGCGGGTTTTTAAGTGCTCTGGGATCATTTCATTGGAAGCGGGTTTTTAAGTGCTGTGGAGTCCTTTCTTTGGAAGCACTTTTTTAAGTGCTCTGGAATCATTTCGTTGGAAGCGGGTTTTTAAGTGCTCTGGACTCATTTCGTTGGAAGCTGGTTTTAGAGTTCTCTGGAGTCATTTCGTTGGAAGCGGGTTATTAAGTGATCTGGGATCATTTCGGTGGAAGCGGGTTTTTAAGTGCTGTGGAGTCCTTTCGTTGGAAGCACGTTTTTAAGTGCTCTGGAGTCATTTCGTTGGAAGGGGGTTTTTATGTGCTCTGAGGACATTTTGTTGGAACAGAGCTTTTACGTACTCTGGGCTCATTTCGGTGGAAGCGGGTTTTTAAGTGCTCTGAAGTCATTTCGTTGGAAGCGGGTTTTTAAGTGCTCTGGAGTCCTTTCATTGAAAGCGGGTTTTTATGTGCTCTGCGTTCATTTCGTTGGAAGCGGGTTTTTAAGTGCTCTGGCATCATTTCGTTGGAAGCGGGTTTTTAAGTGCTGTGGAGTCCTTTCGTTGGAAGCGGGTTTTTAAGTGCTCTGGAGTCATTTCTTTGGAAGGGGTGTTTATGTGCCCTGAGGACATTTTGTTGGAACTGGGCTTTTAAGTACTCTGGAGTCATTTCTTTAGAAGCAGGTTTTAGAGTGCTCTGGAGTCTTTTCCTTGGAAGCGGGTTTTTAAGTGTTCTGGAGTCATTTCGTTGGAAGCAGGTTTTTAAGTGCTCTGGAGTCATTTTGTTGGAAGCTTGTTTTAGAGTGCTCTGGAATCATTTTGTTTGAACCGGGTTTTTATGTGCACTGAGGACATTTCATTGGAATTGGTTTTTTAAGTGCTCTGAGCTCATTTCTTTGTAAGCGGGTTTTAAGTGCTCTGGGCTCATTTCGTTACAGCGTGTTTTTAAGTGCTCTGGAATCATTTCGTTTGAAGCGGTTTTTATGTGCTCTGAGGTCATTTCGTTGGACGGGATTTTTAAGTGCTCTGGGATCATTTCGTGGAAGCGGGTTTTTAAGTGCTGTGGAGTCCTTTTTGAAGCGCAAAAAGTTTTTGAGTGCTATGGAGTCATTTCAGAGGAAGCGGGTTTTAAGAACTCTGGAGTCATTTCGTTTGAAGCGGGTTTTAAGAGCTCTGAGTCATTTCTGGGTAGGAAGGGGGTTTTTATGTGCACTGAGGTCATTTTGTTGAACTGAGCTTTTAAGTGCTCTGGGCCTCGTTCAGAGGGAAGCTGGGTTTTAAGAATTCTGAGTCATTTCGTTTAGCGGGTTTTAAGTGCTCTGAAGTCATTTCTTTGGAAGCAGGTTTTAAGTGCTGTGGAGTCCTTTTTTGAAGCACGTTTTTAAGTGCTCTGAGTCATTTCATTGGAAGCGGGTTTTAAGTGCTCTGGAGTCATTTTGTTTAGCGGGTTTTAAGTGCTCTGGGATCATTTCATTAAGCGGGTTTTCAAGTGCTCTGAGTCATTTCTTTGGAAGCGGTTTTTAAGTGCTCTGGAGTCATTTCGTTGAAGCGGGTTTTTAAGTGCTCTGGAGTCATTTCATTGAAAGCAGGTTTTTAAGTGCTCTGGAGTCATTTCATTGAAGCGGTTTTTGAGTGCTCTGAGTCATTTCGTTGGAAGCAGGTTTTTAAGTGCTCTGGGATCATTTTGGAAGCGGGTTTTAAGTGCTGTGGAGTCCTTTCTTTGGAAGCACGTTTTTAAGTGCTCTGGAATCATTTAGTTGGAAGTGGGTTTTTATGTGCACTGAGGACATTTTGTTGAACTGGGCTTTTAAGTACTCTGAGTCATTTCGTTGGGAGCGGGTTTTAGAGTGCTCTGGAGTCATTTCGTTGGAAGCGGGTTTTTAAGTGCTCTGAGTCATTTCGTTGGAGCGGGTTTTTATGTGCACTGAGGACATTTCGTTGGAACTGGGTTTTTAAGAGCTCTGGAGTCATTTCGTTGGAAACGGGTTTTAAGTGCTCTGGAGTCATTTCTTTTGAAGCATATTTTAAGTTCTCTGGAATCATTTCGTTTGAAGAGGGTTTTAGAGTGCTCTGGAGACAATTCGTTGGAAGCGGGTTTTTAAGTGCTCTGAGTCATTTCTTTGGAAGCGGGTTTTAAGTGCTCTGAGTCATTTCGTTGGAAGCTGGTTTTTAAGTGCTCTGAGTCATTTGGTTTGAGGCGGGTTTTAGAGTGCTCTGAATCATTTCCTTTGTAGCGGGTTTTTATGTGCTCTGAGGTCACATCGTTAGGCGAGTTTTAAGTGCTCTGGGTTCCTTTTTTTTGGAAGCGGTTTTTTATGTGCACTGAGGACATTTCGGTGGAACTGGGTTTTTAAGTGCTCTGGGCTCATTTCGTTGGAAGTGGGTTTTTAAGTGCTCTGGGATCATTTCATTGGAAGCGGGTTTTTAAGTGCTGTGGAGTCCTTTCTTTAGAAGCACCTTTTTAAGTGCTCTGGAATCATTTCGTTGGCGCGGGTTTTAAGTGCTCTGGAGTCATTTCATTGGAAGCGGGTTTTTAAGTGCTCTGGAGTCATTTGGTTGGAAGCGGGTTTTTAAGTGCTCTGGAGTCATTTCTTTGGAATCGGGTTTTAGAGTTCTTTGGAGTCATTTCGTTTGAAGCGGGTTTTTAAGTGCTCTGTAGTCTATTCATGGAAGCAGGTTTTTGAGTGCTCTGGAGTCATTTTGTGGGAAGTGGGATTTTATGTGGTCTGAGGTTATTTCGTTGGAAGCGGGATTTTAAGTGCTCCTAGATCATTTTGTTGGTCGCGGGTTTTTAAGTGTTCTGGAGTCCTTTCTTTGGAAGCACGTTTTTAAGTGCTCTGGAGTCATTTCGTTGGAAGGGGGTTTTTATGAGCACTGTGGACATTTTGTTGAACTGGGCTTTTAAGTACCCTGGAGTCATTTTGTTGGAAGAGGGTTTTAGAGTCCTCTGGAGTCATTTCGTTGGAAGGGGTTTTTAAGTGCTCTGAAGTCATTTCGTTTAGCGGGTTTTAATGCTCTGGCGTCATTTCTTTGGAAGCGGATTTTTAAGTGATCTGGATTCATTTCGTTGGAAACGGGTTTTTAAGTGCTCTGGAGTCATTTCTTTGGAAGCAGATTTTTAAGTGCTCTGGAGTCATTTCGTTGGAAGCGGGTTTTTAAGTGCTCTGGAGTCATTTCGTTGAAAGCGGGTTTTAAGCGCTCTGAGTCATTTCATTGGCGGTTTTTGAGTGCTCTGAGTCATTTCGTTGGAGCGGGTTTTTAAGTGCTGTGGAGTCCTTTCTTTGGAAGCACGTTTTTAAGTGCTATGGAATCATTTCGTTGGAAGGGGGTTCTTATATGCACTGAGGACCTTTTGCTGAACTGGGCTTTTAAGTACTCTGGAGTCATTTCGTTGGAAGCGGGTTTTAGAGTGCTCTGGAGTCATTTCGTTGGACGTCGGTTTTTAAGTGCTCTGGAGTCATTTCGTTGGAAGCGGGTTTTAGAGTGCTCTGTAGTCATTTCATGGAAGCAGGTTTTTAAGTGCTCTGGGATCATTTCGTTAAGCGGGTTTTTAAGTGCTGTGGAGTCCTTTCTTTAGAAGCACCTTTTTAAGTGCTCTGGAATCATTTTGTTGAAGCGGGTTTTTAAGTGCTCTGGAGTCATTTCATTGAGGCGGGTTTTTTAAGTGCTCTGAGTCATTTGGTTGGAAGCGGTTTTTAAGTGCTCTGAGTCATTTCTTTGGAATCGGGTTTTAGAGTTCTCTGAGTCATTTCGTTGGAAGCGGGTTTTTAAGTGCTCTGTAGTCATTTCATGGAAGCAGGTTTTGAGTGCTCTGGAGTCATTTTGTGGGAAGTGGGATTTTATGTGGTCTGAGGTTATTTCGTTTGGAAGCGGATTTTAAGTGCTCCTAGATCATTTCGTTGGTAGCGGGTTTTTAAGTGTTCTGGAGTCCTTTCTTTGGAAGCACGTTTTTAAGTGCTCTGGAGTCATTTCGTTGGAAGGGGTTTTATGTGCACTGTGGACATTTTGTTGAACTGGGCTTTTAAGTACCCTGGAGTCATTTTGTTGGAAGAGGGTTTTAGAGTTCTCTGGAGTCATTTCGTTGGAAGGGTTTTTAAGTGCTCTGAAGTCATTTCGTGGAAGCGGGTTTTTAATGCTCTGGCGTCATTTCTTTGGAAGCTGATTTTTAAGTGATCTGGATTCATTTTGTTGGAAATGGGTTTTAAGTGCTCTGGAGTCATTTCATTGAAGCGGGTTTTTAAGTGCTCTGGAGTCATTTCATTGATGGTTGTTTTTGAGTACTCTGGACTCATTTCGTGGGAAGTGGGTTTTTGAGTGCTATGGAGTCATTTTGTTGGAGCGGGTTTTTAAGTGCTGTGGAGTCCTTTCTTTGGAAGCACGTTTTTAAGTGCTCTGAGTCATTTCTTTGGAAGCGGGTTTTTAAGTGCTTTGAGTCATTTCTTTGGAAGCAGGTTTTTAAGTACTCTGAGTCATTTCATTGGAAGCATGTTTTGAGTGCTCTGGAGTCATTTTCTTGAAAGTGGGTTTTTAAGTGCTCTGAGTCATTTCATTGAAGCAGTTTTTGAGTGCTCTTGAGTCATTTCGATGAAAGCGGGTTTTTAAGTGCTCTGGGATCATTTCGTTTTAGCGGGTTTTTAAGTGCTGTGGAGTCCTTTTTTTGGAAGCACGTTTTTAAGTGCTCTGGAATCATTTCGTTGGAAGCGGGTTTTTAAGTGCTCTGGACTCATTTCGTTGGAAGCTGGTTTTAGAGTTCTCTGGACTCATTTCATTTGAAGCGGGTTTTTAAGTGATCTGCGATCATTTTCGTGGAAGCGGGTTTTAAGTGCTGTGGAGTCCTTTAGTTGGAAGCACATTTTTAAGTGCTCTGGTGTCATTTCGTTGGAAGGGGGTTTTTATGTGCACTGAGGACATTTTGTTGGAACAGAGCTTTTACGTACTCTGGGCTCATTTCGGTGGAAGCGGGTTTTTAAGTGCTGTGGAGTCCTTTCTTTGGAAGCACGTTTTTAAGTGCTATGGAATCATTTCGTTGGAAGGGGTTCTTATATGCACTGAGGACATTTTGTTGAACTGGGCTTTTAAGTACTCTGGAGTCATTTCGTTGGAAGCGGGTTTTAGAGTTCTCTGGAGTCATTTCGTTGGAAGGGGTTTTTAAGTGCTCTGAAGTCATTTCGTTGGAAGCGGGTTTTTAATGCTCTGGCGTCATTTCTTTGGAAGCGGATTTTTAAGTGATCTGGATTCATTTCGTTGGAAACGGGTTTTTAAGTGCTCTGGAGTCATTTCTTTGGAAGCAGGTTTTTAAGTGCTCTGGAGTCATTTCTTTGGAAGCGGGTTTTTAAGTGCTTTGGAGTCATTTCGTTGGAAGCAGGTTTTTAAGTACTCTGGAGTCATTTCATTGGAAGCATGTTTTTGAGTGCTCTGGAGTCATTTTCTTGAAAGTGGGTTTTTAAGTGCTCTGGAGTCATTTCATTGGAAGCAGTTTTTGAGTGCTCTTGAGTCATTTCGTTGAAAGCGGGTTTTTAAGTGCTCTGGGATCTTTTCGTTGGAAGCGGGTTTTTAAGTGCTGTGGAGTCCTTTTTTTGGAAGCACGTTTTTAAGTGCTCTGGAATCATTTCGTTGGAAGCTGGTTTTAGAGTTCTCTGGACTCATTTCATTTGAAGCAGGTTTTTAAGTGATCTGCGATCATTTCGGTGGAAGCGGGTTTTTAAGTGCTGTGGAGTCCGTTCGTTGGAAGCACGTTTTTAAGTGCTCTGGTGTCATTTCGTTGGAAGGGGGTTTTTATGTGCACTGAGGACATTTTGTTGGAACAGAGCTTTTACGTACTCTGGGCTCATTTCGGTGGAAGCGGGTTTTTAAGTGCTCTGAAGTCATTTCGTTGGAAGCGGGTTTTTAATGCTCTGGCGTCATTTCTTTGGAAGCGGATTTTTAAGTGATCTGGATTCATTTCGTTGGAAACGGGTTTTTAAGTGCTCTGGAGTCATTTCTTTGGAAGCAGGTTTTTAAGTGCTCTGGAGTCATTTCGTTGGAAGCGGGTTTTTATGTGCTCTGGAGTCATTTCGTTGAAAGCGGGTTTTTAAGCGCTCTGGAGTCATTTCATTGGAAGCGGTTTTTGAGTGCTCTGGAGTCATTTCGTTGGAAACGGGTTTTTAAGTGCTCTGGAGTCATTTCATTGGAAGCGGGTTTTTAAGTGCTCTGGAGTCATTTCATTGGAAGGGTGTTTTTGAGTACTCTGGACTCATTTCGTGGGAAGTGGGTTTTTGAGTGCTATGGAGTCATTTCGTTGGAAGCGGGTTTTTAAGTGCTGTGGAGTCCTTTCTTTGGAAGCACGTTTTTAAGTGCTCTGAGTCATTTCTTTGAAGCGGGTTTTTAAGTGCTTTGAGTCATTTCGTTGGAAGCAGGTTTTAAGTACTCTGGAGTCATTTATTTGGAAGCATGTTTTTGAGTGCTCTGGAGTCATTTTCTTGAAAGTGGGTTTTTAAGTGCTCTGGAGTCATTTCATTGGAAGCAGTTTTTGAGTGCTCTTGAGTCATTTCGTTGAAAGCGGGTTTTTAAGTGCTCTGGGATCATTTCGTTGGAAGCGGGTTTTTAAGTACTGTGGAGTAATTTTTTTGGAAGCACGTTTTTAAGTGCTCTGGAATCATTTCGTTGGAAGCGTGTTTTTAAGTGCTCTGGACTCATTTCGTTGGAAGCTGGTTTTAGAGTTCTCTGGACTCATTTCATTTGAAGCGGGTTTTTAAGTGATCTGCGATCATTTCGGTGGAAGCGGGTTTTTAAGTGCTGTGGAGTCCTTTCGATGGAAGCAGGTTTTTAAGTGCTCTGGAGTCATTTCGTTGGAAGCGGGTTTTTAAGTGCTCTGGAGTCATTTCTTTGAAAGCGGGTTTTTAAGCGCTCTGGAGTCATTTAATTGGAAGCGGTTTTTGAGTGCTCTGGAGTCATTTCGTTGGAGCGGGTTTTTAAGTGCTGTGGAGTCCTTTCTTTGGAAGCACGTTTTTAAGTGCTATGGAATCATTTCGTTGGAAGGGGGTTCTTATATGCACTGAGGACATTTTGTTGAACTGGGCTTTTAAGTACTCTGGAGTCATTTCGTTGGAAGCGGGTTTTAGAGTTCTCTGGAGTCATTTCGTTGGAAGGGGTTTTTAAGTGCTCTGAAGTCATTTCGTTGGAAGCGGGTTTTTAAGTGATCTGGATTCATTTCGTTGGAAACAGGTTTTTAAGTGCTCTGGAGTCATTTCTTTGGAAGCAGGTTTTTAAGTGCTCTGGAGTCATTTCGTTGGAAGCGGGTTTTTAAGTGCTCCGGAGTCATTTCGTTGAAAGCGGGTTTTTAAGAGCTCAGGAGTCATTTCATTGGAAGCGGTTTTTGAGTGCTCTGAGTCATTTCGTTGGGAGCGGTTTTTAAGTGCTGTGGAGTCCTTTCTTTGGAAGCACGTTTTTAAGTGCTATGGAATCATTTCGTTGGAAGGGGGTTCTTATATGCACTGAGGACCTTTTGTTGAACTGGGCTTTTAAGTACTCTGGAGTCATTTCGTTGGAAGCGGGTTTTAGAGTGCTCTGGAGTCATTTCGTTGGAAGTCGGTTTTTAAGTGCTCTGGAGTCATTTCGTTGGAAGCGGGTTTTAGAGTGCTCTGGAATCATTTCGTTGGAAACAGGTTTTTAAGTGCTCTGGGATCATTTCGTTGGAAGCGGGTTTTTAAGTGCTGTGGAGTCCTTTCTTTAGAAGCACCTTTTTAAGTGCTCTGGAATCATTTCGTTGGAAGCGGGTTTTTAAGTGCTCTGGAGTCATTTCATTGGAAGCGGGTTTTTAATGCTCTGGCGTCATTTCTTTGGAAGCGGATTTTTAAGTGATCTGGATTCATTTCGTTGGAAACGGGTTTTTAAGTGCTCTGGAGTCATTTTTTGGAAGCAGGTTTTTAAGTGCTCTGGAGTCATTTCGTTGGAAGCGGGTTTTTGTGTGTTCTGGAGTCATTTCGTTGAAAGCGGGTTTTAAGCGCTCTGGAGTCATTTCATTGGAAGCGGTTTTTGAGTGCTCTGGAGTCATTTATTTTTGAAACGGGTTTTAAGTGCTCTGGAGTCATTTCATTGGAAGCGGGTTTTTAAGTCCTCTGGAGTCATTTCATTGGAAGGGTGTTTTTGAGTACTCTGGACTCATTTCGTGGGAAGTGGGTTTTTGAGTGCTATGGAGTCATTTCGTTGGAAGCGGGTTTTTAAGTGCTGTGGAGTCCTTTCTTTGGAAGCACGTTTTTAAGTGCTCTGGAGTCATTTCTTTGGAAGCGGGTTTTTAAGTGCTTTGGAGTCATTTCTTTGGAAGCAGGTTTTTAAGTACTCTGGAGTCATTTCATTGGAAGCATGTTTTTGAGTGCTCTGGAGTCATTTTCTTGAAAGTGGGTTTTAAGTGCTCTGGAGTCATTTCATTGGAAGCAGTTTTTGAGTGCTCTTGAGTCATTTCGTTGAAAGCGGGTTTTTAAGTGCTCTGGGATCATTTCGTTGGAAGCGGGTTTTTAAGTGCTCTGGAGTCCTTTCATTGAAAGCGGGTTTTTATGTCCTCTGCGGTCATTTCGTTGGAAGCGGGTTTTTAAGTGCTCTGGCATCATTTCGTTGGAAGCAGATTTTTAAGTGCTGTGGAGTCCTTTCGTTGGAAGCGGGTTTTTATGTGCTCTGAGGTCACTTCGTTGGACGCGGATTTTTAAGTGCTCTGGGATCATTTCGTTGAAAGCGGGTTTTTAAGTGCTGTGGAGTCCGTTTTTGGAAGCTGTTTTTTGAGTACTATGGAGTCATTTCGTAGGAAGCGGGTTTTTAAGAACTCTGGAGTCATTTCGTTTGAAGCGGGTTTTTAAGAGCTCTGGAGTCATTTCGTTGGAAGCGGGTTTTTATGTGCACTGAGGACATTTTGTTGGAACTGAGCTTTTAAGTGCTCTGGGCTCGTTTCGTAGGAAGCAGGTTTTTAAGAACTCTGGAGTCATTTCGTTTGAAGCGGGTTTTTAAGTGCTCTGAAGTCATTTCGTTGGAAGCGGGTTTTTAAGTGCTGTGGAGTCCTTTTTTGGAGGCACGTTTTTAAGTTCTCTGGAATCATTTCGTTGGAAGCCGGTTTTTAAGTGCTCTGGAGTCATTTCGTTGGAAGCGGGTTTTTAAGTGCTCTGGGATCATTTCGTTGGAAGTGGGTTTTTAAGTGCTGTGGAGTCCTTTCGTTGGAAGCACGTTTTTAAGTGCTCTGGAGTCATTTCGTTGGAAGAGGGTTTTTATGTTCACTGAGGACATTTTGTTGGAACTGAGCTTTTACGTGCTCTGGGCTCATTTCGTTGGAAGCGGGATTTTAAGTGCTCTAGGCTCATTTCGTTGGAAGCGGATTTGTAATTGCTCTGAAGTCATTTCGTTTAGGCGGGTTTTCAAGTGCTCTGGATTCATTTCTTTGGAAGCGGGTTTTAAGTGCTCTGGAGTCATTTCGTTTAGGCGGGTTTTAAGTGCTCTGGAGTCATTTCGTTGAAAGCGGGTTTTTAAGTGCTCTGGAGTCATTTCATTGGAAGCGGTTTTGAGTGCTCTGGAGTCATTTCGTTGGAAGCAGGTTTTAAGTGCTCTGGGATCATTTCTTTGGAAGCGGGTTTTTAAGTGCTGTGGAGTCCTTTCTTTGGAAGCACGTTTTTAAGTGCTCTGGAATCATTTCGTTGGAAGTGGGTTTTTATGTGCACTGAGGACATTTTGTTGAACTGGGCTTTTAAGTACTCTGGAGTCATTTCGTTGGGAGCGGGTTTTAGAGTGCTCTGGAGTCATTTCGTTGGAAGTGGATTTTAAGTGCTCTGGAGTAATTTCGTTTAGGCGGGTTTTATGTGCACTGAGGACATTTCGTTGGAACTGGGTTTTTAAGAGCTCTGGAGTCATTTTGTTGGAAACGGGTTTTAAGTGCTCTGGAGTCATTTCGTTGGAAGCATATTTTAAGTTCTCTGAATCATTTCGTTTGAAGAGGGTTTTAGAGTGCTCTGGAGACAATTCTTTGAAGCGGGTTTTTAAGTGCTCTGAGTCATTTCGTTTGGAAGCGGGTTTTTAAGTGTTCTGGAGTCATTTGGTTGGAGGCGGGTTTTAGAGTGCTCTGGAATCATTTCCTTTGAAGCGGGTTTTTATGTGCTCTGAGGTCATTTCGTTGGAAGCGGGTTTTTAAGTGCTCTGGGTTCATTTTTTTGGAAGCGGTTTTTTATGTGCACTGAGGACATTTCGGTGGAACTGGGTTTTTAAGTGCTCTGGGCTCATTTCGTTGGAAGCGGGTTTTTAAGTGCTCTGGAGTCATTTCATTGGAAGGGGGTTTTTGAGTGCTCTGGAGTCATTTCATTGGAAGCGGGTTTTTATGTGCACTGAGGACATTTTGTTGGAACTGGGTTTTCAAGTGCTCTGGAGTCATTTCGTTGGTAGCAGGTTTTTAAGTACTCTAGAGTCATTTCGTTGGAAGCGGGTTTTAGAGTTCTATGGATTCATTTCGTTGGAAGCGGGTTTTTAAGTGCTGTGGAGTCCTTTCTTTGGAAGCACGTTTTTAAGTGCTCTGGAGTCCTTTCTTTGGAAGCGGGTTTTTAAGTGCTTTGGAGTCATTTCGTTGGAAGCAGGTTTTTAAGTACTCTGGAGTCATTTCATTGGAAGCATGTTTTTGAGTGCTCTGGAGTCATTTTCTTGAAAGTGGGTTTTTAAGTGCTCTGGAGTCATTTCATTGGAAGCAGTTTTTGAGTGCTCTTGAGTCATTTCGTTGAAAGCGGGTTTTTAAGTGCTCTGGGATCATTTCGTTGTAAGCGGGTTTTTAAGTGCTGTGGAGTCCTTTCTTTGGAAGCCCGTTTTTAAGTGCTCTGGAATCATTTCGTTGGAAGCTGGTTTTAGAGTTCTCTGGACTCATTTCGTTTGAAGCGGGTTTTTAAGTGATCTGTGATCATTTCGGTGGAAGCGGGTTTTTAAGTGCTGTGGAGTCCTTCGTTGGAAGCACCTTTTTAAGTGCTCTGGAGTCATTTCGTTGGAAGGGGGTTTTTATGTGCACTGAGGACATTTTGTTGGAACAGAGCTTTTACGTACTCTCGGCTCATTTCGGTGGAAGCGGGTTTTTAAGTGCTCTGAAGTCATTTCGGTGGAAGCGGGTTTTTAAGTGCTCTGGAGTCATTTCTTTGGAAGCAGGTTTTTAAGTGCTCTGTAGTCATTTCGTTGGAAGCGGGTTTTTAAGTGCTCTGGAGTCATTTCTTTGAAAGCGGGTTTTTAAGCGCTCTGGAGTCATTTCATTGGAAGCGGTTTTTGAGTGCTCTGGAGTCATTTCGTTGGAGCGGGTTTTTAAGTGCTGTGGAGTCCTTTCTTTGGAAGCACATTTTTAAGTGCTATGGAATCATTTCGTTGGAAGGGGGTTCTTATATGCACTGAGGACATTTTGTTGAACTGGGCTTTTAAGTACTCTGGAGTCATTTCGTTGGAAGCGGGTTTTAGAGTGCTCTGGAGTCATGTCGTTGGAAGTCGGTTTTTAAGTGCTCAGGAGTCATTTCTTTGGAATCGGGTTTTAGAGTTCTCTGGAGTCATTTCGTTGGAAGCGGGTTTTTAAGTGCTCTGTAGTCATTTCGTGGAAGCAGGTTTTTGAGTGCTCTGGAGTCATTTTGTGGGAAGTGGGATTTTATGTGGTCTGAGGTTATTTCGTTGGAAGCGGGATTTTAAGTGCTCCTAGATCATTTCGTTGGAAGCGGGTTTTAGAGTTCTCTGGAGTCATTTCGTTGGAAGGGGTTTTTAAGTGCTCTGAAGTCACTTCGTTGGAAGGGGGTTTTTAAGTGCTCAGGAGTCATTTCTTTTTAAGCGGGTTTTTAACTGCTCTGGAGTCATTTCATTGGAAGCAGGTTGTTAAGTGCTCTAGAGTCATTTTGTTGACAGCAGGTTTTTAAGTGCTCTGGAGTCATATCATTGGAAGCGGGTTTTTGAGTGCTCTGGAGTCATTTCGTTTGAAGCGGATTTTTAAGTGCTCTGGATTCATTTCTTTGGAAGCGGGTTTTTAAGGGCTCTGGAGTCATTTCATTGGAGGCGGGTTTTTGAGTGCTCTGGAGTCCTTTCGTTGAAAGCGGGTTTTTATGTGCTCTTAGGTCATTTCGTTGGAAGCGGGTTTTTAAGTGCTCTGGGATCATTTCCGTGGAAGTGGGTTTTTAAGTGCTGTGGAGTCCTTTCGTTGGAAGCGGGTTTTAAGTGCTCTGGACTCATTTCTTTGGATGGGGGTGTTTATGTGCAGTGAGGACTTTTTGTTGTAACTGGGCTTTTAAGTACTCTGGAGTCATTTCTTTGGAAGCGGGTTTTAGAGTGCTCTGGAGTCATTTCCTTGGAAGCGGGATGTTAAGTGTTCTGGAGTCATTTCCTTGGAAGCAGGTTTTTAAGGACTCTGGAGTCATTTTGATGGAAGCTTGTTTTAGAGTGCTCTGGAATCATTTCGTTGGAACCGGGTTTTTATGTGCACTGAGGACATTTCGTTGGAATTGGGTTTTTAAGTGCTCCTAGCTCATTTCTTTGTAAGCGGGTTTTTAAGTGCTCTGAGGTCATTTCGTTGGAAGCGTTTTTTTAAGTGCTCTGGGATCATTTCATTTGAAGCAGGTTTTTAAGTGCTGGGGAGTCCTTTTTTGTAAGCGGTTATTTGAGTGTTATGGAGTCATTTCATAGGAAGCGGGTTTTTAAGAACTCTGGAATCATTTCGTTTGAAGCGGGTTTTTAAGTGCTCTGGAGTCATTTCGTTGGAAGCGGGTTTTTAAGTGTTCTGGAGTCATTTCGTTGGAAGCAGGTTTTTAAGTGCTCTGGAGTCATTTTGTTGGAAGCTTGTTTTAGACTGCTCTGGAATCATTTCGTTGGAAGTGGGTTTTTAAGTGCTCTGGAGTCATTTCGTTGGAAGCAGGTTTGTACGTGCTCTGGAGTCAGTTCATTGAAAGCGGGTTTTTAAGTGCTCTGGAGTCATTTCATTGGAAGCGGTTTTTGAGTGCTCTGGAGTCATTTCTTTGGAAGGGGGTGTTTATGTGCCCTGAGGACATTTTGTTGGAACTGGGCTTTTAAGTACTCTGGAGTCATTTCTTTAGAAGCAGTTTTTAGAGTGCTATGGAATCTTTTCCTTGGAAGCGGGTTTTTAAGTGTTCTGGAGTCATTTCGTTGGAAGCAGGTTTTTAAGTGCTCTGGAGTCATTTTGTTGGAAGCTTGTTTTAGACTGCTCTGGAATCATTTCGTTGGAAGTGGGTTTTTATGTGCTCTGAGGTCATTTCGTTTGATGCGGATTTTTAAGTGCTCTGGGATCATTTCGTTGGAAGCGGGTTTTTAAGTGCTATGGAGTCCTTTTTTGGAAGCGGTTTTTTGAGTGCTATGGAGTTATTTCGTAGGAAGCGGGTTTTTAAGAACTCTGGAGTCCTTTCTTTGGAGGCACGTTTTTAAGTGCTCTGGAATCATTTCGTTGGAAGCCGGTTTTTAAGTGCTCTGGAGTCATTTCGTTGGAAGCGGGTTTTTAAGTGCTGTTGAGTCCTTTCATTGGAAGCACGTTTTTAAGTGCTCTGGTGTCATTTTGTAGGAAGGGGGTTTTTATGTGCACTGAGGACATTTTGTTAGAACTGAGCTTTTACGTGCTCTGGGCTCTTTTCGTTGGAAGAGGGTTTTTAAGTGCTCTGTGCTCATTTCGTTGGAAGTGGGTTTTTAAGTGCTCTGAAGTCATTTCGTTGGAAGCGGGTTTTTAAGTGCTCTGGAGTCATTTCGTTGGAAGCGGGTTTTAGAGTTCTCTGGAGTCATTTCGTTGGAAGTGGGTTTTTAAGTGCTCTGTAGTCATTTTGTTCGAAGCGGTTTGTAGAGTGCTCTGGAATCATTTCGTTGGAAGCGGGTTTTTAAGTGCTCTGGAGTCATTTCATTGGAAGCAGGTTTTTGAGTGCTCTGGAGTCATTTCATTGGAAGCGGGTTTTTATGTGCACTGAGGACATTTCGTTGGAACTGGGTTTTTAAGTGCTCTGGAGTCATTTCTTTGGTAGCGGGTTTTTAAGTGCTCTAGAGTCATTTCTTTGGAAGCGGGTTTTAGAGTTCTCTGTATTCATTTCGTTGGAAGTGGGTTTTTAAGTGCTCTGGAGTCATTTCATTGGAAGGGTGTTTTTGAGTACTCTGGACTCATTTCGTGGGAAGTGGGTTTTTGAGTGCTATGGAGTCATTTCGTTGGAAGCGGGTTTTTATGTGCTGTGGAGTCCTTTCTTTGGAAGCACGTTTTTAAGTGCTCTGGAGTCATTTCTTTGGAATCGGGTTTTTAAGTGCTTTGGAGTCATTTCGTTAGAAGCAGGTTTTTAAGTACTCTGGAGTCATTTCATTGGAAGCATGTTTTTGAGTGCTCTGGAGTCATTTTCTTGAAAGCCGGTTTTTAAGTGCTCTGGAGTCATTTCATTGGAAGCAGTTTTTGAGTGCTCTTGAGTCATTTCGTTGAAAGCGGGTTTTTAAGTGCTCTGGGATCATTTCGTTGGAAGCGGGTTTTTAAGTGCTCTGGACTCATTTCGTTGGAAGCTGGTTTTAGAGTTCTCTGGACTCATTTCGTTGGAAGCGGGTTTTTAAGTGATCTGCGATCATTTCGTTGGAAGCGGGTTTATAAGTGCTGTGGAGTCCTTTTTTGGAAGCGGTTTTTTGAGTGCTATGGAGTCATTTCATAGGAAGCGGGTTTTTGAGAACTCTGGAATCATTTCGTTTGAAGCGTTTTTTTAAGTGCTCTGAAGTCATTTCGTTGGAAGCGGGTTTTTAAGTGCTCTGGAGTCATTTCTTTGGAAGCAGGTTTTTAAGTGCTCTGGAGTCATTTCGTTGGAAGCGGGTTTTTAAGCGCTCTGGAGTCATTTCATTGGAAGCGGTTTTTGAGTGCTCTGGAGTCATTTCGTTGGAGCGGGTTTTTAAGTGCTGTGGAGTCCTTTGTTTGGAAGCACGTTTTTAAGTGCTATCGAATAATTTCGTTGGAAGGGGGTTCTTATATGCACTGAGGACATTTTGTTGAACTGGGCTTTTAAGTACTCTGGAGTCATTTCGTTGGAAGCGGGTTTTAGAGTGCTCTGGAGTCATTTCGTTGGAAGCAGGTTTTTAAGTGCTCTGGGATCATTTCGTTGGAAGCGGGTTTTTAAGTGCTGTGGAGTCCTTTCTTTTGAAGCACGTTTTTAAGTGCTCTGGAATCATTTCGTTGGAAGCGGGTTTTTAAGTGCTCTGGGATCATTTCGTTGGAAGCGGGTTTTTAAGTGCTGTGGAGTCCTTTCGTTGGAAGCACGTTTTTAAGTGCTCTGGAGTCATTTTGTTGGAAGAGGGTTTTTATGTTCACTGAGGACATTTTGTTGGAACTGAGCTTTTACGTGCTCTGGGCTCATTTCTTTGGAAGCGGGATTTTAAGTGCTCTAGGCTCATTTCGTTGGAAGCGGGTTTGTAATTGCTCTGAAGTCATTTCTTTGGAAGCGGGTTTTCAAGTGCTCTGGAGTCATTTCTTTGGAAGCGGGTTTTTAAGTGCTCTGGAGTCATTTCGTTGGAAGCGGGTTTTGAGTGCTCTGGAGTCATTTCGTTGGAAGCAGGTTTTTAAGTGCTCTGGGATCATTTCTTTGGAAGCGGGTTTTTAAGTGCTGTGGAGTCCTTTCTTTGGAAGCACGTTTTTAAGTGCTCTGGAATCATTTCGTTGGAAGTGGGTTTTTATGTGCACTGAGGACATTTTGTTAAACTGGGCTTTTAAGTACTCTGGAGTCATTTCGTTGGAAGCGGGTTTTAGAGTGCTCTGGAGTCATTTCGTTGGAAGTGGGTTTTTAAGTGCTCTAGAATCATTTCTTTGGAAGCGGGTTTTTAAGTGCTGTGGAGTCCTTTCTTTGGAAGCACGTTTTTAAGTGCTCAGGAATCATTTCGTTGGAATTGGGTTTTTATGTGCACTGAGGACATTTTGTTGAACTGGGCTTTTAAGTACTCTGGAGTCACTTCGTTGGAAGCAGGTTTTAGAGTGCTCTGGAGTCATTTCGTTGGAAGCAGGTTTTTAAGTGCTCTGGGATCATTTCGTTGGAAGCGGGTTTTTAAGTGCTGTGGAGTCCTTTCTTTGGAAGCACGTTTTTAAGTGCTCTGGAGTCATTTCGTTGGAAGCGGGTTTTTATTTGCACTGAGGACATTTCGTTGGAACTGGGTTTTTAAGTGCTCTGGAGTCATTTCGATGGAAGCGGGTTTTTAAGTGCTCTGGAGTCATTTCATTGGAAGCATATTTTAAGTTCTCTGGAGTCATTTCGTTTGAAGAGGATTTTAGATTGCTCTGGAGACAATTCGCAGCGGGTTTTAAGTGCTCTGGTGTCATTTTCTTTGAAGCGGGTTTTAAGTGCTCTGGAGTCATTTCGTTGAAGCGGGTTTTAAGTGCTCTGGAGTCATTTGGTTGAGGCGGGTTTTAGAGTGCTCTGGGATCATTTCCTTTGAAGCGGGTTTTATGTGCTCTGAGGTCATTTCGTTGGAAGCGGGTTTTTAAGTGCTGTGGGTTCATTTTTTTGGAAGCGGTTTTT
Source organism: Meriones psammophilus (assembly GCA_036365155.1). Lineage (NCBI taxonomy): Eukaryota > Metazoa > Chordata > Mammalia > Rodentia > Muridae > Meriones > Meriones psammophilus. Next base: position 169,265 of record JAEOAE010003918.1, read on the forward strand.
TATGTGCACTGAGGACATTTCGGTGGAACTGGGTATTTAAGTGCTCTGGGCTCATTTTGTTGGAAGCGGGTTTTTAAGTGCTCTGGGCTCATTTCTTTGGAAGCGGGTTTTTAAGTGCTCTGGAGTCATTTCATTGGAAGCAGGTTTTGAGTGCTCTGGAGTCATTTCATTGGAAGCGGGTTTTTATGTGCACTGAGGACATTTCTTTGCAACTGGGTTTTTAAGTGCTCTGGAGTTATTTCGTTGGTAGCGGGTTTTTAAGTGCTCTAGAGTCATTTCGTTGGAAGCGGGTTTTAGAGTTCTCTGTATTCATTTCGTTGGAAGTGGTTTTTTAAGTGCTCTGGAGTCATTTCATTGGAAGGGTGTTTTTGAGTACTCTGGACTCATTTCGTGGGAAGTGGGTTTTTGAGTGCTATGGAGTCATTTCCTTTGAAGCGGGTTTTTAAGTGCTGTGGAGTCCTTTCTTTGGAAGCACGTTTTTAAGTGCTCTGGAGTCATTTCTTTGGAAGCGGGTTTTTTCGTGCTTTGGAGTCATTTCGTTGGAAGCAGGTTTTTAAGTACTCTGGAGTCATTTCATTGGAAGCATGTTTTTGAGTGCTCTGGAGTCATTTCTTTGGAAGCCGGTTTTTAAGTGCTCTGGAGTCATTTCATTGGAAGCAGTTTTTGAGTGTTCTTGAGTCATTTCGTTGAAAGCGGGTTTTAAGTGCTCTGGGATCATTTCGTTGGAAGCGGGTTTTTAAGTGCTCTGGACTCATTTCGTTGGAAGCTGGTTTTAGAGTTCTCTGACTCATTTCGTTGAAGCGGGGTTTTAAGTGATCTCGATCATCATTTCGGTGGAAGCGGGTTTTTAAGTGCTGTGGAGTCCTTTCGTTGGAAGCACGTTTTTAAGTGCTCTGGAGTCATTTCGTTGGAAGGGGGTTTTTATGTGCACTGAGGACATTTTGTTTGAACAGACCATTTACGTACTCTTTGCTCATTTCGGTGGAAGCGGGTTTTTAAGTGCTCTGAAGTCATTTCGTTGGAAGCGGGTTTTTAAGTGCTCTGGAGTCATTTCTTTGGAAGCAGGTTTTTAAGTGCTCTGGAGTCATTTCGTTGGAAGTGGGTTTTTAGCGCTCTGGAGTCCTTTATTTGGAAGCACGTTTTTAAGTGCTATGGAAGCATTTCGTTGGAAGTGGGTTTTTATGTGCACTGAGGACATTTTGTTAAACTGGGCTTTTAAGTACTCTGGAGTCATTTCGTTGGAAGCGGGTTTTAGAGTGCTCTGGAGTCATTTCGTTGGAAGTGGGTTTTTAAGTGCTCTAGAATCATTTCTTTGGAAGCGGGTTTTTAAGTGCTGTGGAGTCCTTTCTTTGGAAGCACGTTTTTAAGTGCTCAGGAATCATTTCGTTGGAATTGGGTTTTTATGTGCACTGAGGACATTTTGTTGAACTGGGCTTTTAAGTACTCTGGAGTCACTTCGTTGGAAGCAGGTTTTAGAGTGCTCTGGAGTCATTTCGTTGGAAGCAGGTTTTTAAGTGCTCTGGGATCATTTCGTTTAGGCGGGTTTTTAAGTGCTGTGAGTCCTTTCTTTGGAAGCACGTTTTTAAGTGCTCTGGAGTCATTTCGTTGGAAGCGGGTTTTTATTTGCACTGAGGACATTTCGTTGGAACTGGGTTTTTAAGTGCTCTGGAGTCATTTCGATGGAAGCGGGTTTTTAAGTGCTCTGGAGTCATTTCATTGGAAGCATATTTTAAGTTCTCTGGAGTCATTTCGTTTGAAGAGGATTTTAGATTGCTCTGGAGACAATTCGTTGGAAGCGGGTTTTTAAGTGCTCTGGTGTCATTTCTTTGGAAGCGGGTTTTTAAGTGCTCTGGAGTCATTTCGTTGGAAGCGGGTTTTTAAGTGCTCTGGAGTCATTTGGTTGGAGGCGGGTTTTAGAGTGCTCTGGGATCATTTCCTTTGAAGCGGGTTTTTATGTGCTCTGAGGTCATTTCGTTGGAAGCGGGTTTTTAAGTGCTGTGGGTTCATTTTTTTGGAAGCGGTTTTTTATGTGCACTGAGGACATTTCGGTGGAACTGGGTATTTAAGTGCTCTGGGCTCATTTTGTTGGAAGCGGGTTTTTAAGTGCTCTGGGCTCATTTCTTTGGAAGCGGGTTTTTAAGTGCTCTGGAGTCATTTCATTGGAAGCAGGTTTTTGAGTGCTCTGGAGTCATTTCATTGGAAGCGGGTTTTTATGTGCACTGAGGACATTTCTTTGGAACTGGGTTTTTAAGTGCTCTGGAGTTATTTCGTTGGTAGCGGGTTTTTAAGTGCTCTAGAGTCATTTCGTTGGAAGCGGGTTTTAGAGTTCTCTGTATTCATTTCGTTGGAAGTGGTTTTTTAAGTGCTCTGGAGTCATTTCATTGGAAGGGTGTTTTTGAGTACTCTGGACTCATTTCGTGGGAAGTGGGTTTTTGAGTGCTATGGAGTCATTTCCTTTGAAGCGGGTTTTTAAGTGCTGTGGAGTCCTTTCTTTGGAAGCACGTTTTTAAGTGCTCTGGAGTCATTTCTTTGGAAGCGGGTTTTTTCGTGCTTTGGAGTCATTTCGTTGGAAGCAGGTTTTTAAGTACTCTGGAGTCATTTCATTGGAAGCATGTTTTTGAGTGCTCTGGAGTCATTTCTTTGGAAGCCGGTTTTTAAGTGCTCTGGAGTCATTTCATTGGAAGCAGTTTTTGAGTGTTCTTGAGTCATTTCGTTGAAAGCGGGTTTTTAAGTGCTCTGGGATCATTTCGTTGGAAGCGGGTTTTTAAGTGCTCTGGACTCATTTCGTTGGAAGCTGGTTTTAGTGTTCTCTGGACTCATTTCGTTGGAAGCGGGTTTTTAAGTGATCTGCGATCATTTCGGTGGAAGCGGGTTTTTAAGTGCTGTGGAGTCCTTTCGTTGGAAGCACGTTTTTAAGTGCTCTGGAGTCATTTCGTTGGAAGGGGGTTTTTATGTGCACTGAGGACATTTTGTTTGAACAGACCATTTACGTACTCTTTGCTCATTTCGGTGGAAGCGGGTTTTTAAGTGCTCTGAAGTCATTTCGTTGGAAGCGGGTTTTTAAGTGCTCTGGAGTCATTTCTTTGGAAGCAGGTTTTTAAGTGCTCTGGAGTCATTTCGTTGGAAGTGGGTTTTTAAGCGCTCTGGAGTCCTTTATTTGGAAGCACGTTTTTAAGTGCTATGGAAGCATTTCGTTGGAAGGGGGTTCTTATATGCACTGAGGACATTTTGTTGAACTGGGCTTTTAAGTACTCTGGAGTCATTTCGTTGGAAGCGGGTTTTAGAGTGCTCTGGAGTCATTTCGTTGGAAGTCGGTTTTTAAGTGCTCTGGAGTCATTTCGTTGGAAGCGGGTTTAAGAGTGCTCTGGAATCATTTCGTTGGAAGCGGGTTTTTAAGTGCAGTGGAGTCCTTTCTTTAGAAGCACCTTTTTAAGTGCTCTGGAATCATTTCGTTGGAAGCGGGTTTTTAAGATCTATGGAGTCATTTCATTGGAAGCGGGTTTTTAAGTGCTCTGGAGTCATTTGGTTGGAAGTGGGTTTTTAAGTGCTCTGGAGTCATTTCTTTGGAATCGGGTTTTAGAGTTCTCTGGAGTCATTTCGTTGGAAGCGGGATTTTAAGTGCTCCTAGATCATTTCGTTGGTAGCGGGTTTTTAAGTGTTCTGGAGTCCTTTCTTTGGAAGCACCTTTTTAAGTGCTCTGGAATCATTTCGTTTAAGCGGGTTTTTAAGTGCTCTGAGTCCTTTCTTTGGAAGCACGTTTTTAAGTGCTCTGAGTCATTTCCTTGGAAGGGGTTTTATGTGCACTGTGGACATTTTGTTGAACTGGGCTTTTAAGTACCCTGAGTCATTTCGTTGGAAGCGGGTTTTAGAGTCCTCTGGAGTCATTTCATTGGAAGCAGGTATTTGAGTGCTGTGGAGTCATTTCTTTGGAAGCGGGTTTTTATGTGCTCTTAGGTCATTTCGTTGGAAGCGGGTTTTTAAGTGCTCTGGGATCATTTCGGTGAAAGCGGGTTTTTAAGTGCTGTGGAGTCCTTTCGTTGGAAGCGGGTTTTTAAGTGCTCTGGAGTCATTTCTTTGGAAGGGGGTGTTTATGTGCAGTGAGGACTTTTTGTTGTAACTGTGCTTTTAAGTACTCTGGAGTCATTTCTTTGGAAGCGGGTTTTAGAGTGCTCTGGAGTCATTTCCTTGGAAGCGGTTTTTCAAGTGTTCTGAAGTCATTTCCTTGGAAGCAGGTTTTTAAGTACTCTGGAGTCATTTTGTTGGAAGCTTGTTTTAGAGTGCTCCTAGATCATTTCGTTGGAACCGGGTTTTTAAGTGCTCTGGAGTCATTTCGTTGGAAGGGGGTTTTTATGGGCACTGAGGACATTTTGTTAGAACTGAGCTTTTAAGTGCTCTAGGCTCGTTTCGTAGGAAGCAGGTGTTTAAGATCTCTGGTGTCATTTCGTTTGAAGCGGATTTTTAAGTGCTCTGAAGTCATTTCATTGGAAGCGGGTTTTTAAGTGCTCTGGAGTCATTTCGTTGGAAGTGGGTTTTTAAGTGCTCTAAAGTCATTTCATTGAAAGCGGGTTTTTAAGTGCTCTGGAGTCATTTCATTGGAAGCGGTTTTTGAGTGCTCTGGAGTCATTTCGTTGGAAGCAGGTTTTTAAGTGCTCTGTGATCATTTCGTTGGAAGCAGGTTTTTAAGTGCTGTGGAGTCCTTTCTTTGGAAGCACGTTTTTAAGTGCTCTGGAGTCATTTCGTTGGAAGCGGGTTTTTATTTGCACTGAGGACATTTCGTTGGAACTGGGTTTTTAAGTGCTCTGGAGTCATTTCGATGGAAGCGGGTTTTTAAGTGCTCTGGAGTCATTTCATTGGAAGCATATTTTAAGTTCTCTGGAGTCATTTCGTTTGAAGAGGATTTTAGATTGCTCTGGAGACAATTCGTTGGAAGCGGGTTTTTAAGTGCTCTGGTGTCATTTCTTTGGAAGCGGGTTTTTAAGTGCTCTGGAGTCATTTCGTTGGAAGCGGGTTTTTAAGTGCTCTGGAGTCATTTGGTTGGAGGCGGGTTTTAGAGTGCTCTGGGATCATTTCCTTTGTAGCGGGTTTTTATGTGCTCTGAGGTCATTTCGTTGGAATCGGGTTTTTAAGTGCTCTGGAGTCATTTCGTTGGAAGCTGGTTTTAGAGTTCTCTGGACTCATTTCGTTGGAAGCGGGTTTTTAAGTGATCTGCGATCATTTCGGTGGAAGCGGGTTTTTAAGTGCTGTGGAGTCCTTTCGTTGGAAGCACGTTTTTAAGTGCTCTGGAGTCATTTCGTTGGAAGGGGGTTTTTATGTGCACTGAGGACATTTTGTTGGAACAGACCATTTACGTACTCTTTGCTCATTTCGGTGGAAGCGGGTTTTTAAGTGCTCTGAAGTCATTTCGTTGGAAGCGGGTTTTTAAGTGCTCTGGAGTCATTTCTTGGGAAGCAGGTTTTTAAGTGCTCTGGAGTCATTTCGTTGGAAGCGGGTTTTTAAGCGCTCTGGAGTCATTTCATTGGAAGCGGTTTTTGAGTGCTCTGGAGTCATTTCGTTGGAGCGGGTTTTTAAGTGCTGTGGAGTCCTTTGTTTGGAAGCACGTTTTTAAGTGCTATGGAATCATTTCGTTGGAAGGGGGTTCTTATATGCACTGAGGACATTTTGTTGAACTGGGCTTTTAAGTACTCTGGAGTCATTTCGTTGGAAGCGGGTTTTAGAGTGCTCTGGAGTCATTTCGTTGGAAGTCGGTTTTTAAGTGCTCTGGAGTCATTTCGTTGGAAGCGGGTTTTAGAGTGCTCTGGAATCATTTCGTTGGAAGCAGGTTTTTAAGTGCTCTGGGATCATTTCATTGGAAGCGGGTTTTTAAGTGCAGTGGAGTCCTTTCTTTAGAAGCACCTTTTTAAGTGCTCTGGAATCATTTCGTTGGAAGCGGGTTTTTAAGAGCTCTGGAGTCATTTCATTGGAAGCGGGTTTTTAAGTGCTCTGGAGTCATTTGGTTGGAAGTGGGTTTTTAAGTGCTCTGGAGTCATTTCTTTGGAATCGGGTTTTAGAGTTCTCTGGAGTCATTTCGTTGGAAGCGGGTTTTTAAGTGCTCTGTAGTCATTTCATGGAAGCAGGTTTTTGACTGCTCTGGAGTCATTTTGTCTGAAGTGGGATTTTATGTGGTCTGAGGTTATTTCGTTGGAAGCGGGATTTTAAGTGCTCCTAGATCATTTAGATTTGGTAGCGGGTTTTAAGTGTTCTGAGTCCTTTCTTTGGAAGCACCTTTTTAAGTGCTCTGGAATCATTTCGTTTAGCGGGTTTTTAAGTGCTCTCTGAGTCCTTTCTTTGGAAGCACGTTTTTAAGTGCTCTGGAGTCATTTCCTTGGAAGGGGGTTTTTATGTGCACTGTGGACATTTTGTTGAACTGGGCTTTTAAGTACCCTGGAGTCATTTCGTTGGAAGCGGGTTTTAGAGTCCTCTGGAGTCATTTCATTGGAAGCAGGTATTTGAGTGCTGTGGAGTCATTTCTTTGGAAGCGGGTTTTTATGTGCTCTTAGGTCATTTCGTTGGAAGCGGGTTTTTAAGTGCTCTGGGATCATTTGGTGAAAGCGGGTTTTTAAGTGCTGTGGAGTCCTTTCGTTGGAAGCGGGTTTTTAAGTGCTCTGGAGTCATTTCTTTGGAAGGGGTGTTTATGTGCAGTGAGGACTTTTGTTGTAACTGTGCTTTTAAGTACTCTGAGTCATTTCTTTGGAAGCGGGTTTTAGAGTGCTCTGAGTCATTTCCTTGGAAGCGGTTTTTAAGTGTTCTGAAGTCATTTTTGGAAGCAGGTTTTTAAGTACTCTGGAGTCATTTTGTTGGAAGCTTGTTTTAGAGTGCTCCTAGATCATTTCGTTGGAACCGGGTTTTTAAGTGCTCTGGAGTCATTTCGTTGGAAGGGGGTTTTTATGGGCACTGAGGACATTTTGTTAGAACTGAGCTTTTAAGTGCTCTAGGCTCGTTTCGTAGGAAGCGGGTTTTTAAGATCTCTGGTGTCATTTCGTTTGAAGCGGATTTTTAAGTGCTCTGAAGTCATTTCATTGGAAGCGGGTTTTTAAGTGCTCTGGAGTCATTTCTTTGAAGCAGGTTTTTAAGTGCTGTGGAGTCCTTTCTTTGGAAGCACGTTTTTAAGTGCTCTGGAATCATTTCATTGGAAGCCGGTTTTTAAGTGCTCTGGAGTCATTTTGTTGGAAGCGGGTTTTTAAGTGCTCTGGGATCATTTCGGTGGAAGCGGTTTTTAAGTGCTGTGGAGTCTTTTCGTTGGAAGCACCTTTTTAAGTGCTCTGGAGTCATTTTGTTGGAAGGGGGTTTTTATGTGCACTGAGGACATTTTGTTGGAACTGAGCTTTTACGTACTCTGGGGTCATTTCGTTGGATGCGGGTTTTTAAGTACTCTGGGCTCATTTCGTGGAAGCGGGTTTTTAAGTGCTCTGAAGTCATTTTGTTGGAAGCGGGTTTTTAAGTGCTCTGGAGTCATTTCGTTGGAAGTGGGTTTTTAAGTGCTCTAAAGTCATTTCATTGAAAGCGGGTTTTTAAGTGCTCTGGAGTCATTTCATTGGAAGCGGTTTTTGAGTGCTCTGGAGTCATTTCGTTGGAAGCAGGTTTTTAAGTGCTCTGTGATCATTTCGTTGGAAGCAGGTTTTTAAGTGCTGTGGAGTCCTTTCTTTGGAAGCACGTTTTTAAGTGCTCTGGAATCATTTCGTTGGAAGGGGGTTTTTATGTGCCCTGTGGACATTTTGTTGAACTGGGCTTTTAAGTACCCTGGAGTCATTTCGTTGGAAGCGGGTTTTAGAGTGCTCTGGAGTCATTTCGTTGGAAGCGGGTTTTTAAGTCCTCTGGAGTCCTTTCATTGGAAGCGGGTATTTGAGTGCTGTGGAGTCATTTCTTTGGAAGCGAGTTTTTATGTGCTCTGAAGTCATTTCGTTGGAAGCGAGTTTTTAAGGGCTCTGGGATCATTTCTTCTGAAACTGGTTTTTACGTGCTCTGGAGTCATTTCGTTGGAACTGGGTTTTTAAGTGTTCTGGAGCCATTTCGTTGGAAGCGGGTTTTAGAGTGCTCTGGAGTCATTTCGTTGGAAGCGGGTTGTTATGTGCTCTGAGGTCATATCGTTGGAAGCGGGTTTTTAAGTGCTCTGGGATCATTTCGTTGGAAGCGGGTTTTAGAGTGCTCTGGAGTCATTTCGTTGTAAGGGGTTTTTAAGTGCTCTGAAGTCATTTAGTTGGAAGCAGGTTTTTAAGTGCTCTGGCGTCATTTCTTTGGAAGCAGATTTTTAAGTGATCTGGATTCATTTCGTTGGAAACGGGTTTTTAAGTGCTCTGGAGTCATTTCGTTGGAAGCGGGTTTTTAAGTCCTCTGGAGTCCTTTCATTGGAAGCGGGTATTTGAGTGCTGTGGAGTCATTTCTTTGGAAGCGAGTTTTTATGTGCTCTGAGGTCATTTCGTTGGAAGCGAGTTTTTAAGGGCTCTGGGATCATTTCTTTTGAAACTGGTTTTTACGTGCTCTGGAGTCATTTCGTTGGAAGCGGGTTTTTAAGTGCTCTGGAGTCATTTCGTTGGAAGCGGGTTTTTAAGTGCTCTGGAGTCATTTCGTTGGAGGCGGGATTTTATGTGCACTGAGGTTATTTCGTTGGAACTGGGTTTTTACGTGCTCTGGAGTCATTTCGTTGGAAGCGGTTTTTTATGTGCTCTGAGGTCATATCATTGGAAGCGGGTTTTTAAGAGCTCTGGGATTTTTTCGTTGGACGCGGGTTTATAAGTGCTGTGGAGTCCTTTTTTGGAAGCGGTTTTTTGAGTGCTATGGAGTCATTTCATAGGAAGCGGGTTTTTGAGAACTCTGGAATCATTTCGTTGAAGCGGTTTTTTAAGTGCTCTGGAGTCATTTCGTTGGAAGGGGGTTTTTATGTGCACTGAGGACATTTTGTGAGAACTGAGCTTTTAAGTTCTCTGGGCTCGTTTCTTAGGAAGTGGGTTTTTAAGAAGTCTGGAGTCATTTCGTTTGAAGCGGGTTTTTAAGTGCTCAGAAATCCTTTTGTTGGAAGCGGGTTTTTAAGTGCTCTGGAGTCATTTCTTTGGAAGCGGGTTTTTAAGTGCTCTGGAGTCATTTCGTTGGAAGCGGGTTTTTAAGTGCTCTGGGATCATTTCGTTGGAAGCGGGTTTTTAAGTGCTGTGGAGTCCTTTCGTTGGAAGCACCTTTTTAAGTGCTCTGGAGACATTTTGTTGGAAGGGGGTTTTTATGTGCACTGAGGACATTTTGTTGGAACTGAGCTTTTACGTGCTCTGGGCTCTTTTCTTTGGAAGCGGGTTTTTAAGTGCTTTGGGCTCATTTCGTGGAAGCGTGTTTTTAAGTGCTCTGTAATCATTTCATGGAAGCAGGTTTTTGAGTGCTCTGAAGTCATTTTGTGGGAAGCGGGATTTTATGTGGTCTGAGGTTATTTCGTTGGAAGTGGGATTTTAAGTTCTCCTAGATCATTTCGTTGGAAGCAGGTTTTTATGTGCTCTGAGGTCATATCGTTGGAAGCGGGTTTTTAAGTACTCTGGGATCATTTCGTTGGAAGCGGGTTTTAGAGTGCTCTGCAGTTGTTTCGTTGGAAGGGGTTTTTAAGTGCTCTGAAGTCATTTCGTTGGAAGCGGGTTTTAGAGTGCTCTGTAGTCATTTCGTTGGAAGGGGTTTTTAAGTGCTCTGGAGTCATTTCGTTGGAAGCGGGTTTTTAAGTCCTCTGGAGTCCTTTCATTGGATGCGGGTATTTGAGTGCTGTGGAGTCATTTCTTTGGAAGCGAGTTTTTATGTGCTCTGAAGTCATTTCGTTGGAAGCGAGTTTTTAAGGGCTCTGGGATCATTTCTTTTGAAACTGGTTTTTACGTGCTCTGGAGTCATTTCGTTGGAAGCGGGTTTTTACGTGCTCTGGAGTCATTTCGTTGGAAGGGGGTTTTTATGTGCACTGAGGACATTTCGTTTGAACTGGGTTTTTAAGTGTTCTTGAGTCATTTCGTTGGAAGCGGGTTTTTATGTGCTCTGGAGTCATTTCGTTGGAAGCGGGTTTTTAAGTGCTCTGGAGTCATTTCGTTGGAGGCGGGATTTTATGTGCACTGAGGATATTTCGTTGGAACTGGGTTTTTACGTGCTCTGGAGTCATTTCGTTGGAAGCGGGTTTTTATGTGCTCTGAGGTCACATCGTTGGAAGCGGGTTTTTAAGTGCTCTGGGATCATTTCGTTGGAAGCGGGTTTTTAAGTACTGTGGAGTCCTTTCGTTGGAAGCGGATTTTTAAGTTCTCTGGAGTCATTTCGTTGGAAGCGGGTTTTAGAGTGCTCTGGAGTCATTTCGTTGGAAGGGGTTTTTAAGTGCTCTGAAGTCATTTCGTTGGAAGCGGGTTTTTAAGTGCTCTGTCGTCATTTCTTTGGAAGCAGATTTTTAAGTGATCTGGATTCATTTCCTTGGAAACGGGTTTTTAAGTGCTCTGGAGTCATTTCGTTGGAAGTGGGTTTTTAATTGCTCTGAAGTCACTTCGTTGGAAGGTGGTTTTTAAGTGCTCTGGAGTCATTTCTTTGGAAGCTGGTTTTTAACTGCTCTGGAGTCATTTCATTGGAAGTGGGTTGTTAAGTGCTCTGGAGTCATTTCGTTGAAAGGAGGTTTTTAAGTGCTCTGGAGTCATTTCATTGGAAGCGGGTTTTTGAGTGCTCAGGAGTCATTTCGTTTGAAGCGGATTTTTAAGTGCTCTGGAGTCATTTCTTTGGAAGCGGGTTTTTAAGAGCTCTGGAGTCATTTTGTTGGAAGCGTGTTTTTAAGTGCTCTGGAGTCATATCGTTGGAAGCGGGTTTTTAAGGGCTCTGGAGTCATTTCTTTGGAAGGGGGTGTTTATGTGCAGTGAGGACTTTTTGTTGTAACTGGGCTTTGAAGTACTCTGGAGTCATTTCTTTGGAAGCGAGTTTTAGAGTGCTCTGGAGTCATTTCCATGGAAGAGGGTTTTTAAGTGTTCTGGAGTCATTTCCTTGGAAGCAGGTTTTTAAGTACTCTTGAGTCATTTTGTTGGAAGCTTGTTTTAGAGTGCTCTGGAATCATTTCTTTGGAACCGGGTTTTTATGTGCACTGAGGACATTTCGTTGGAATTTGGTTTTTAAGTGCTCCCAGCTCATTTCTTTGTAAGCGGGTTTTTAAGTGCTCTGAGGTCATTTCGTTGGAAGCGGTTTTTTAAGTGCTCTGGGATCATTTCGTTGGAAGCGGGTTTTTAAGTCCTCTGGAGTCCTTTCATTGGAAGCGGGTATTTGAGTGCTGTGGAGTCATTTCTTTGGAAGCGAGTTTTTATGTGCTCTGAGGTCATTTCGTTGGAAGCAGGTTTTTAAGTGCTGTGGAGTCCTTTCTTTGGAAGCACGTTTTTAAGTGCTCTGGAATCATTTCGTTGGAAAGGGGTTTTTATGTGCCCTGTGGACATTTTGTTGAACTGGGCTTTTAAGTACCCTGGAGTCATTTCGTTGGAAGCGGGTTTTAGAGTGCTCTGGAGTCATTTCGTTGGAAGCGGGTTTTTAAGTCCTCTGGAGTCCTTTCATTGGAAGCGGGTATTTGAGTGCTGTGGAGTCATTTCTTTGGAAGCGAGTTTTTATGTGCTCTGAAATCATTTCGTTGGAAGCGAGTTTTTAAGGGCTCTGGGATCATTTCTTTTGAAACTGGTTTTTACGTGCTCTGGAGTCATTTCGTTTCAAGCGGGTTTTTACGTGCTCTGTAGTCATTTCGTTGGAAGAGGTTTTTTATGTGCACTGAGGACATTTCGTTTGAACTGGGTTTTTAAGTGTTCTTGAGTCATTTCATTGGAAGCGGGTTTTTAAGTGCTCTGGAGTCATTTCGTTGGAAGCGGGTTTTTAAGTGCTCTGGAGTCATTTCGTTGGAGGCGGGATTTTATGTGCACTGAGGTTATTTCGTTGGAACTGGGTTTTTACGTGCTCTGGAGTCATTTCGTTGGAAGCGGTTTTTTATGTGCTCTGAGGTCATATCATTGGAAGCGGGTTTTTAAGAGCTCTGGGATCATTTCGTTGGAAGCAGGTTTTTAAGTGTTGTGGAGTCCTTTTTTGGAAGCGGTTTTTTGAGTGTTATGGAGTCATTTCATAGGAAGCGGGTTTTTGAGAACTCTGGAATCATTTCGTTGAAGCGGTTTTTTAAGTGCTCTGGAATCATTTCGTTGGAAGGGGGTTTTTATGTGCACTGAGGACATTTTGTGAGAACTGAGCTTTTAAGTGCTCTGGGCTCGTTTCTTAGGAAGTGGGTTTTTAAGAAGTCTGGAGTCATTTCGTTTGAAGCGGGTTTTTAAGTGCTCAGAAATCCTATCGTTGGAAGCGGGTTTTTAAGTGCTCTGGAGTCATTTCTTTGGAAGCGGGTTTTTAAGTGCTCTGGAGTCATTTCGTTGGAAGCGGGTTTTTAAGTGCTCTGGGATCATTTCGTTGGAAGCGGGTTTTTAAGTGCTGTGGAGTCCTTTCGTTGGAAGCACCTTTTTAAGTGCTCTGGAGACATTTTGTTGGAAGGGGGTTTTTATGTGCACTGAGGACATTTTGTTGGAACTGAGCTTTTACGTGCTCTGGGCTCTTTTCTTTGGAAGCGGGTTTTTAAGTGCTTTGGGCTCATTTCGTGGAAGCGTGTTTTTAAGTGCTCTGTAATCATTTCATGGAAGCAGGTTTTTGAGTGCTCTGGAGTCATTTTGTGGGAAGCGAGATTTTATGTGGTCTGAGGTTATTTCGTTGGAAGCGGGATTTTAAGTTCTCCTAGATCATTTCGTTGGAAGCGGGTTTTTAAGTGCTGTGAAGTCCTTTCTTTGGAAGCACGTTTTTAAGTGCTCTGGAGTCATTTCAGTGGAAGGGGGTTTTTATGTGCCCTGTGGACATTTTGTTGAACTGGGCTTTTAAGTACCCTGGAGTCATTTCGTTGGAAGCGGGTTTTAGAGTGCTCTGGAGTCATTTCGTTGGAAGCAGGATTTTATGTGCTCTGAGGTCATATCGTTGGAAGCGGGTTTTTAAGTACTCTGGGATCATTTCGTTGGAAGCGGGTTTTAGAGTGCTCTGCAGTCGTTTCGTTGGAAGGGGTTTTTAAGTGCTCTGAAGTCATTTCGTTGGAAGCGGGTTTTAGAGTGCTCTGTAGTCATTTCGTTGGAAGGGGTTTTTAAGTGCTCTGGAGTCATTTCGTTGGAAGCGGGTTTTTAAGTCCTCTGGAGTCCTTTCATTGGAAGCGGGTATTTGAGTGCTGTGGAGTCATTTCTTTGGAAGCGAGTTTTTATGTGCTCTGAAGTCATTTCGTTGGAAGCGAGTTTTTAAGGGCTCTGGGAGCATTTCTTTTGAAACTGGTTTTTACGTGCTCTGGAGTCATTTCGTTGGAAGCGGGTTTTTACGTGCACTGAGGACATTTCGTTTGAACTGGGTTTTTAATTGTTCTGGAGTCAATTCGTTGGAAGCGGGTTTTTATGTGCTCTGGAGTCATTTCGTTGGAAGCGGGTTTTTAAGTGCTCTGGAGTCATTTCGTTGGAGGCGGGATTTTATGTGCACTGAGGATATTTCGTTGGAACTGGGTTTTTACGTGCTCTGGAGTCATTTCGTTGGAAGCGGGTTTTTATGTGCTCTGAGGTCTCATCGTTGGAAGCGGGTTTTTAAGTGCTCTGGGATCATTTCGTTGGAAGCGGGTTTTTAAGTACTGTGGAGTCCTTTCGTTGGAAGCGGATTTTTAAGTTCTCTGGAGTCATTTCGTTGGAAGCGGGTTTTAGAGTGCTCTGGAGTCATTTTGTTGGAAGGGGTTTTTAAGTGCTCTGAAGTCATTTCGTTGGAAGCGGGTTTTTAAGTGCTCTGTCGTCATTTCTTTGGAAGCAGATTTTTAAGTGATCTGGATTCATTTCCTTGGAAACGGGTTTTTAAGTGCTCTGGAGTCATTTCGTTGGAAGTGGGTTTTTGAGTGCTCTGGAGTCATTTCGTTGGAAGGGGGTTTTTAATTGCTCTGAAGTCACTTCGTTGGAAGGGGGTTTTTAAGTGCTCTGGAGTCATTTCTTTGGAAGCTGGTTTTTAACTGCTCTGGAGTCATTTCATTGGAAGTGGGTTGTTAAGTGCTCTGGAGTCATTTCGTTGAAAGCAGGTTTTTAAGTGCTCTGGAATCATTTCATTGGAAGCGGGTTTTTGAGTGCTCTGGAGTCATTTCGTTTGAAGCGGATTTTTAAGTGCTCTGGAGTCATTTCTTTGGAAGCGGGTTTTTAAGAGCTCTGGAGTCATTTTGTTGGAAGCGTGTTTTTAAGTGCTCTGGAGTCATATCGTTGGAAGCGGGTTTTTAAGGGCTCTGGAGTCATTTCTTTGGAAGGGGGTGTTTATGTGCAGTGAGGACTTTTTGTTGTAACTGGGCTTTGAAGTACTCTTGAGTCATTTTGTTGGAAGCTTGTTTTAGATTGCTCTGGAATCATTTCTTTGGAACCGGGTTTTTATGTGCACTGAGGACATTTCGTTGGAATTGGGTTTTTAAGTGCTCCTAGCTCATTTCTTTGTAAGCGGGTTTTTAAGTGCTCTGAGGTCATTTCGTTGGAAGCGGTTTTTTAAGTGCTCTGGGATCATTTCGTTGGAAGCAGGTTTTTAAGTGCTGTGGAGTCCTTTTTTGTAAGCGGTTTTTTGAGTGCTATGGAGTCATTTCATAGGAAGCGGGTTTTTAAGAACTCTGGAATCATTTCATTTGAAGGGGGATTTTAAGTGCTCTGGAGTCATTTCGTTGGAAGGGGGTTTTTATGTGCACTGAGGTCTTTTTGTTAGAACTGAGCTTTTAAGTGCTCTGGGCTCGTTTCGTAGGAAGCGGGTTTTTAAGAAGTCTGGAGTCATTTCGTTTGAAGCGGGTTTTTAAGTGCTCTGAAGTCATTTCGTTGGAAGCGGGTTTTTAAGTGCTCTGGGATAATTTCGTTGGATTTGGGTTTTTAAGTGCTGTGGAGTCCTTTCGTTGGAAGCACCTTTTTAAGTGCTCTGGAGTCATTTCTTTGGAAGCGGGTTTTTAAGTGCTCAGGAGTCATTTCGTTGGAAGCGGGTTTTTAAGTGCTCTGGATTCATTACGTTGAAAGCGGGTTTTTAAGTGTTCTGGAGTCATTTCATTGGAAGCGGTTTTTGAGTGCTCTGGAATCATTTCGTTGGAAGTGGGTTTTTAAGTGCTCTGGAGTCATTTCGTTGGCAGCGGGTTTTAGAGTGCTCTGGAATCATTTCGTTGGAAGCGGGTTTTTATGTGCTCTGAGGTCATTTCGTTGGAAGCAGGTTTTTAAGTGCTCTGGGATCATTTCTTTGGAAGCAGGTTTTTAAGTGCTTTGGAGTCCTTTCTTTACAAGCACGTTTTTACGTACTCTGAAATCATTTCGTTGGAAGCGGGTTTTTAAATGCTCTGGGATCATTTCGTTGGAAGCGGGTTTTTAAGTGCTGTGGAGTCCTTTCGTTGGAAGCGGGTTTTTAAGTGCTCTGGAGTCATTTTTTGGAAGGGGTTGATTATGTGCACTGAGGACTTTTTGTTGTAACTGGGCTTTTAAGTACTCTGGAGTCATTTCTTTGGAAGCGGTTTTAGAGTGCTCTATAGTCATGTCTTTGGAAGCGGGTTTTTAAGTGTTCTGGAGTCATTTCCTTGGAAGCAGGTTTTTAAGTACTCTGGAGTCATTTTTTTGGAAGCTTATTTTAGAGTGCTCTGGAATCATTTTGTTGGAACCGGTTTTTTATGTGCACTGAGGACCTTTCATTTGAACTGGGTTTTTAAGTGCTCTGGAGTCATTTCGATGGAAGCGTGTTTTTAAGTGTTCTGGAGTCATTACGTTTGAAGCAGGTTTTTAAGTGCTCTGGAGTCATTTCATTGGAAGAGGGTTTTTAAGTGCTCTGGAGTCATTTCATTGGAAGCGGGTATTTGAGTGCTCTGGAGTCATTTCGTTGGAAGCAGGTTTTTAAGTGCTTTGTAATCATTTCTTTGGAAGCGGGTTTTTAAGTGCTCTGGAGTCATTTCGATGGAAGCGGGTTTGAAAGTGCTCGGGAGTCATTTTGTTGAAAGCGGGTTTTTAAGTGCTCTGGAGTCATTTCATTGGAATCGGTTCTTGAGTGCTCTGGAGTCATTTCGTTGGAACCGGGATTTTAAGTGCTCTGGGATCATTTTGTTTTAAGCGGGTTTTTAAGTGCTGTGGAGTCCTTTCGTTGGAAGCACGTTTTAAGTGCTCTGGAGTCATTTCGTTGGAAGGGGGTTTTTATGTGCACTGAAGACATTTTGTTTGAACTGGGCTTTTAAGTACTCTGGAGTCATTTCCTTGGAAGCGGGTTTATAAGTGTTCTGGAGTCCTTTTTTGAAAACGGTTTTTAGAGTGCTAAGGAGTCATTTCATAGGAAGCGGGTTTTTAAGAACTCTGGAATCATTTCGTTTGAAGCGGGTTTTTAAGTGCTCTGGAGTCATTTCGTTGGAAGCGGGTATTTGAGTGCTCTGGAGTCATTTCGTTGGAAGCAGGTTTTTAAGTCCTTTGTAATCATTTCATTGGAAGCGGGTTTTTGAGTGCTCTGGAGTCATTTCGTTGGAAGCGGGTTTATAAGTGCTCTGGAGTAATTTCGATGGAAGCGGGTTTATAAGTGCTCAGGAGTCATTTTGTTGAAAGCGGGTTTTTAAGTGCTCTGGAGTCATTTCATTGGAATCGGTTCTTGAGTGCTCTGGAGTCATTTCGTTGGAACCGGGATTTTAAGTGCTCTGGGATCATTTCGTTGGAAGCGGGTTTTTAAGTGCTGTGGAGTCCTTTCGTTGGAAGCACGTTTTAAGTGCTCTGGAGTCATTTCGTTGGAAGTGGGTTTTTAAGTGCTCTGGAGTCATTTCGTTGGAAGGAGGTTTTTATGTGCACTGAGGACATTTTGTTAGAACAGAGCTTTTAAGTGCTCTGGGCTCGTTTCGTAGGAATTGGGTTTTTAAGTGCTCTGAAGTCATTTCGTTTGAAGCGGGTTTTTAAGTGCTCTGAAGTCATTTCCTTGGAAGCGGGTTTTTAAGTGCTCTGGAGTCATTTCGTTGGAAGCGGGTTTTAGAGTTCTCTGGTGTCATTTCGTTGGAAGCAGGATTTTAACTGCTCTGTGATCATTTCTTTGGAAGCTGGTTTTTAAGTGCTGTGGAGTCCTTTCGTTGGAAGCACGTTTTAAGTGCTCTGGAGTCATTTCGTTGGAAGGGGGTTTTTATGTGCACTGAAGACATTTTGTTGGAACTGGGCTTTTAAGTACGCTGGAGTCATTTCGTTGGAAGCGGGTTTATAAGTGCTGTGGAGTCCTTTTTTGGAAGCGGTTTTTTGAGTGCTATGGAGTCATTTCATAGGAAGCGGGTTTTTAAGAACTCTGGAATCATTTCGTTTGAAGCGGGTTTTTAAGTGCTCTGGAGTCATTTCGTTAGAAGGGGGTTTTTATGTGCACTAAGGACATTTTGTTAGAACTGAGCTTTTAAGTGCTCTGGGCTCGTTTCGTAAGAAGCGGTTTTTTAAGAACTCTGTAGTCATTTCGTTTGAAGCGGGTTTTTAAGTGCTCTGAAGTCATTTCGTTGGAAGCGGGTTTTTAAGTACTCTGGAGTCATTTCTTTGGAAGCGGATTTTTAAGTGCTGTGGAGCCCTTTCATTGGAAGCGGTTTTTTAAGTGCTCTGGGATCATTTCGTTGGAACTGGGTTTTTAAGTGCTGTGGAGTCCTTTCGTTGGAAGCACGTTTTTAAGTTCTCTGGAATCATTTCATTGGAAGCGGGTTTTTAAATGATCTGGGATCATTTCTTTGGAAGCGGGTTTTTAACTGCTCTGGATTCATTTCGTTGAAAGCGGGTTTTTAAGTGCTCTGGAGTCATTTCATTGGAAGCGGTTTTTGAGTGCTCTGGAGTCATTTCGTTGGAATCGGGTTATTAAGGGCTATGGGATCATTTCGTTGGAAGCGGGTTTTTAAGTGCTGTGGAGTCCTTTCTTTGGAAGCAGGTTTTTAAGTGCTCTGGAATCATTTCGTTGGAAGCGGGTTTTTAAGTGCTCTGGAGTCATTTCATTGGAAGCGGGTTTTTAAGTGCTCTGGAGTCATTTCGTTGGAAGCGCGTTTATAAGTGCTCTGGAGTCATTTCGTTGGAGGCGGGATTTTATGTGCACTGAGGATATTTCGTTGGAACTGGGTTTTTAAGTGCTCTGGAGTCATTTCGTTGGAAGCGGGTTTTTGAGTGCTCTGGAGTCATTTTGTTGGAAGCGGGTTTTTATGTGCTCTGAGGTCATTTCGTTGGAGCCGCGATTTTAAGTGCTCTGGGATCATTTCGTTGGAAGCGGGTTTTTAAGTGCTGTGGAGTCCTTTCCTTGGAAGCACCTTTTTATGTGCTCTATAGTCATTTTGTTGGAAGGGGGTTTTTATGTGCACTGAGGACATTTTGTTGGAACTGAGCTTTTACGTGCTCTGGGCTGATTTCCTTGGAAGCGGGTTTTTAAGTGCTCTGGGCTCATTTCGTGGAAGCGGGTTTTTACGTGCTCTGAAGTCATTTCGTTGGAAGTGGGTTTTTAAGTGCTCTGGATTCATTTCGTTGAAAGCGGGTTTTTAAGTGCTCTGGAGTCATTTCATTGGAAGCGGTTTTTGAGTGCTCTGGAGTCATTTCGTTGGAATCGTGTTATTAAGGGCTATGGGATCGTTTCGTTGGAAGTGGGTTTTTAAGTGCTGTGGAGTCCTTTCTTTGGAAGCACGTTTTTAATTGCTCTGGAATCATTTCGTTGGAAGCGGGTTTTTAAGTGCTCTGGAGACATTTCATTGGAAGCGGGTTTTTAAGTGCTCTGGAGTCATTTCGTTGGAAGCGCGTTTATAAGTGCTCTGGAGTCATTTCGTTGGAGGCGGGATTTTATGTGCACTGAGGATATTTCGTTGGAACTGGGTTTTTAAGTGCTCTGTAGTCATTTCGTTGGAAGCGGGTTTTTGAGTGCTCTGGAGTCATTTCATTGGAAGCGGGTTTTTATGTGCTCTGAGGTCATTTCGTTGGAGCCGGGATTTTAAGTGCTCTGGGATCATTTCGTTGGAAGCGGGTTTTTAAGTGCTGTGGAGTTCTTTCTTTGGAAGCACGTTTTCATTTGCTCTGGAATCATTTCCTTTGGAAGGGGGTTTTTATGTGCACTGAAGACATTTAGTTGGAACTGAGCTTTTAAGTACTCTGGAGTCATTTCGTTGGAAGCGGGTTTTTAAGTGCTGTGGAGTCCTTTTTTGGAAGCTGTTTTTTGAGTGCTATGGAGTCATTTCATAGGAAGCAGGTTTTTAAGAACTCTGGAATCATTTCGTTTCAAGCTGGTTTTTAAGTGCTCTGGAGTCATTTCTTTGGAAGCGGGTTTTTAAGTGATCAGGAGTCATTTCGTTGGAAGCGGGTTTTTAAGTGCTCTGGATTCATTTCGTTGAAAGCGGGTTTTTAAGTGCTCTGGAGTCATTTCATTGGAAGCGGTTTTTGAGTGCTCTGGAATCATTTCCTTGGAAGGGGGTTTTTATGTGCACTGAGGACATTTTGTTGAACTGGGCTTTTAAGTACTCTGGAGTCATTTCGTTGGAAGCGGGTTTTAGAGTGCTCTGGAGTCATTTTTTTGGAAGTGGGTTTTTAAGTGCTCTGGAGTCATTTCGTTGGCAGCGGGTTTTAGAGTGCTCTGGAATCATTTCGTTGGAAGCGGGTTTTTATGTGCTCTGAGTTCATTTCGTTGGAAGCAGGTTTTTAAGTGCTCTGGGATCATTTCTTTGGAAGCGGGTTTTTAAGTGCTGTGGAGTCCTTTCGTTGGAAGCGGGTTTTTAAGTGCTCTAGAGTCATTTCTTTGGAAGGGGGTGATTATGTGCACTGAGGACTTGTTGTTGTAACTGGGCTTTTAAGTACTCTGGAGTCATTTCTTTGGAAGCGGGTTTTAGAGTGCTCTGTAGTCATTTCTTTGGAAGCAGGTTTTTAAGTGTTCTGGAGTCATTTCCTTGGAAGCGGGTTTTTAAGTACTCTGGAGTCATTTTGTTGGAAGCTTGTTTTAGAGTGCTCTGGAATCATTTTGTTGGAACCGGGTTTTTATGTGCACTGAGGACCTTTCATTTGAACTGGGTTTTTAAGTGCTCTGGAGTCATTTCGATGGAAGCATGTTTTTAAGTGTTCTGGAGTCATTACGTTGGAAGCGGGTTTTTAAGTGCTCTGGAGTCATTTCATTGGAAGAGGGTTTTTAAGTGCTCTGGAGTCATTTCTTTGGAAGCGGGTTTTTAAGTGCTCTGGAGTCACTTCGATGGAAGCGGGTTTATAAGTGCTCGGGAGTCATTTTGTTGAAAGCGGGTTTTTAAGTGCTCTGGAGTCATTTCATTGGAATCGGTTCTTGAGTGCTCTGGAGTCATTTCGTTGGAACCGGGATTTTAAGTGCTCTGGGATCATTTCGTTGGAAGCGGGTTTTTAAGTGCTGTGGAATCATTTCTTTGGAAGCACTTTTTTAAGTGCTCTGGAATCATTTTGTTGGAAGCGGGTTTTTAAGTGCTTTGGAGTCATTTCATTGGAAGCGTGTTTTTAAGTGCTCTGGAGTCATTTCGTTGGTAGCGGGTTTTAGAGTTCTCTGGAGTCATTTCGATTGAAGCAGGATTTTAACTGCTCTGGGCTCATTTCGTTGAAAGCGGGTTTTTAAGTGCTCTGGGCTCATTTCATGGAAGCGGGTTTTTAAGTGCTCTGTAGTCATTTCGTTTTAAGCAGGTTTTTAAGTGCTCTGGAGTCATTTCGTTGGAAGCGGGTTTTTAAGTGCTCTGGAGTCATTTCATTGAAAGCGGGTTTTTAAGTGCTCTGGAGTCATTTCATTGGAAGCGGTTTTGAGTGCTCTGGAGTCATTTCGTTGGAAGCGGGTTTTTAAGTGCTCTGTGATCATTTCGTTGGAAGCGGGTTTTTAAGTGCTGTGGAGTCCTTTCTTTGGAAGCACGTTTTTAAGTGCTGTGGAATCATTTCGTTGGAAGGGGGTTTTTATGTGCACTGAGGACATTTTGTTGAACTGGGCTTTTAAGTACTCTGGAGTCATTTCGTTGGAAGCGGGTTTCAGAGTGCTCTGGAGTCATTTCGTTGGAAGTGGGTTTTTAAGTGCTCAGGAGTCATTTCGTTGGAAGCGGGTTATAGAGTGCTCTGGAATCATTTTGTTGGAAGCGGTTTTTTATGTGCTCTGAGGTCATTTCGTTGGAAGCAGGTTTTTAAGTGCCCTGGGATCATTTCTTTGGAAGCGGGTTTTTAAGTGCTGTGGAGTCCTTTCTTTAGAAGCACGTTTTTAAGTACTCTGGAATCATTTCGTTGGAAGTGGGTTTTTTAAGTGCTCTGGGATCATTTCGTTGGAAGCGGGTTTTTAAGTGCTGTGGAGTCCTTTTTTTGGAAGCACGTTTTTAAGTGCTCTGGAATCATTTCGTTGGAAGGGGGTTTTTATGTGCACTGAGGACATTTTGTTGGAACTGATCTTTTACGTGCTCTGGGCTCATTTCGTTGGAAGCGGGTTTTTAAGTGCTCTGGGCTCATTTCTTTGGAAGCGGGTTTGTAATTGCTCTGAAGTCATTTCGTTGAAAGCGGGTTTTTAAGTTCTCTGGAATCATTTCGTTGGAAGCGGGTTTTTAAGTGCTCTGGGGTCATTTCGTTGGAAGCGGGTTTTTAAGTGCTCTGGACTCATTTCGTTGGAAGCGGGTTTTTAACTGCTCTGGGATCATTTCGTTGGAAGCGGGTTTTTAAGTGCTGTGGAGTCCTTTCTTTGGAAGCCCGTTTTTAAGTGCTCTGGAGTCATTTCGTTGGAAGGGGGTTTTTATGTGCACTGAGGACATTTTGCTGGAACTGAGCTTTTACGTGCTCTGGGCTCATTTCGTTGGAAGCGGGTTTTTAAGTTCTCTGGGCTCATTTCGTTGGAAGCGGGTTTTTAAGTGCTCTGAAGTCATTTCTTTGGAAGCGGGTTTTTAAGTGCTCACTAGTCATTTCGTTGGAAGCGGGTTTTTAAGTGCTCTGGATTCATTTCGTTGAAAGCGGGTTTTTAAGTGCTCTGGATTCATTTCGTTGAAAGCAGGTTTTTATGTGCTCTGAGGTCTTTTCGTTGGAATCGGGTTATTAAGGGCTATGGGATCATTTCGTTGGAAGCGGGTTTTTAAGTGTTGTGGAGTCCTTTCTTTGGAAGCACGTTTTTATTTGCTCTGGAATCATTTCCGTTGGAAGGGGGTTTTTATGTGCACTGAAGGCATTTAGTTGGAACTGGGCTTTTAAGTACTCTGGAGTCATTTCGTTGGAAGCGGGTTTTAGAGTGCTCTGGAGTCATTTCGTTGGAAGCGGGTTTTTAATTGCTCTGAGGTCATTTCTTTGGAAGCGGGTTTTTAACTGCTCTGGGATCATTTCGTTGGAAGCTGGTTTTTAAGTGCTGTGGATTCCTTTCTTTGGAAGCACGTTTTTAAGTGCTCTGGAGTCATTTCGTTGGAAGGGGGTTTTTATGCGCACTGTGGACATTTTGTTGAACTGGGTTTTTAAGTGCTCTGAAGTCATTTCATTGGAAGCGGGTTTTTAAGTGCTCTGGAGTCATTTCGTTGGAAGCGGGTTTTTAAGTGCTCTGGAGTCATTTCATTGAAAGCGGGTTTTTAAGTGCTCTGGAGTCATTTCATTGGAAGCGGTTTTTGAGTGCTCTGGAGTCATTTCGTTGGAAGCGGGTTTTTAAGTGCTCTGTGATCATTTCGTTGGAAGCGGGTTTTTAAGTGCTGTGGATTCCTTTCTTTGGAAGTACGTTTTTAAGTGCTGTGGAATCATTTCGTTGGAAGGGGGTTTTTATGTGCACTGAGGACATTTTGTTTTACTGGGCTTTTAAGTACTCTGGAGTCATTTCGTTGGAAGCGGGTTTCAGAGTGCTCTGGAGTCATTTCGTTGGAAGTGGGTTTTTAAGTGCTCAGGAGTCATTTCGTTGGAAGCGGGTTATAGAGTGCTCTGGAATCATTTCGTTGGAAGCGGGTTTTTATGTGCTCTGAGGTCATTTCGTTGGAAGCAGGTTTTTAAGTGCCCTGGGATCATTTCTTTGGAAGCGGGTTTTTAAGTGCTGTGGAGTCCTTTCTTTAGAAGCACGTTTTTAAGTACTCTGGAATCATTTCGTTCGAAGTGGGTTTTTTAAGTGCTCTGGGATCATTTCGTTGGAAGGGGGTTTTTATGTGCACTGAGGACATTTTGTTGGAACTGAGCTTTTACGTGCTCTGGGCTCATTTCGTTGGAAGCGGGTTTTTAAGTGCTCTGGGCTCATTTCGTTGGAAGCGGGTTTGTAATTGCTCTGAAGTCATTTCGTTAAAAGCGGGTTTTTAAGTGCTCTGGAGTCATTTCGTTGGAAGCGGGTTTTTAAGTGCTCTGGGGTCATTTCGTTGGAAGCGGGTTTTTAAGTGCTCTGGACTCATTTCGTTGGAAGCGGGTTTTAGAGTTCTCTGGAGTCATTTCGATGGAAGCAGGTTTTTAACTGCTCTGGGATCATTTCATTGGAAGCTGGTTTTTAAGTGCTGTGGAGTCCTTTCGTTGGAAGCACGTTTTTAAGTGCTCTGAAGTCATTTCGTTGGAAGGGGGTTTTTATGTGCACTGAGGACATTTTGCTGGAACTGAGCTTTTACGTGCTCTGGGCTCATTTCGTTGGAAGCGGGTTTTTAAGTTCTCTGGGCTCATTTCGTTGAAGCGGGTTTTTAAGTTCTCTGGGCTCATTTCGTTGGAAGCGGGTTTTTAAGTGCTCTGAAGTCATTTCTTTGGAAGCGGGTTTTTAAGTGCTCTGGATTCATTTCGTTGAAAGCGGGTTTTTAAGTGCTCTGGATTCATTTCGTTGAAAGCGGGTTTTTATGTGCTCTGAGGTCTTTTCGTTGGAATCGGGTTATTAAGGGCTATGGGATCATTTCGTTTGAAGCGGGTTTTTAAGTGCTGTGGAGTCCTTTCTTTGGAAGCACGTTTTTATTTGCTCTGGAATCATTTCCGTTGGAAGGGGGTTTTTATGTGCACTGAAGACATTTAGTTGGAACTGGGCTTTTAAGTACTCTGGAGTCATTTCGTTGGAAGCGGGTTTTTGAGTGCTCTGGAGTCATTTCTTTGGAATCGGGTTTTAGAGTTCTCTGGAGTCATTTCGTTGTAAGCGGGTTTTTAAGTGCTCTGGGATCATTTCTTTGGAAGCGGGTTTTTAAGTGCTGTGGAGTCCTTTCGTTGGAAGCACGTTTTTAAGTGCTCTGGAGTCATTTTGTTGGAAGGGGGTTTTTATGTGCACTCAAGACATTTTGTTGGAAATGGGCTTTTAAGTGCTCTGGGCTCATTTCGTTGGAAGCGGGTTTTTAAGTGCTCTGAAATCATTTCTTTGGAAGCGAGTTTTTAAGTGCTCTGTAGTCATTTCATGGAAGCAGGTTATTGAGTGCTCTGGAGTCATTTTGTGGGAAGCGGGATTTTATCTGCTCTGAGGTTATTTCGTTGGAAGCGGGTTTTTAAGTGCTCTGGGATCATTACGTTGGAAGCGGGTTTTTAAGTGCTGTGGAGTCCTTTCTTTGGAAGCCCGTTTTTAAGTGCTCTGGAGTCATTTCGTTGGAAGGGGGTTTTTATGTGCACTGTGGACATTTTGTTGAACTGGTCTTTTAAGTACTCTGGAGTCATTTCGTTGGAAGCGGGTTTTAGAGTGCTCTGGAGTCATTTCGTTGGAAACGGGTTTTTAATTGCTCTAAGGTCATTTCTTTGGAAGCGGGTTTTTAACTGCTCTGGGATCATTTCGTTGGAAGCTGGTTTTTAAGTGCTGTGGAGTCCTTTCGTTGGAAGCACGTTTTTAAGTGCTCTGGAGTCATTTCGTTGGAAGGGGGTTTTTATGTGCACTGAGGACATTTTGCTGGAACTGAGCTTTTACGTGCTCTGGGCTCATTTCGTTGGAAGCGGGTTTTTAAGTTCTCTGGGCTCATTTCGTTGGAAGCGGGTTTTTAAGTGCTCTGAAGTCATTTCTTTGGAAGCGGGTTTTTAAGTGCTCAGGAGTCATTTCGTTGGAAGCGGGTTTTTAAGTGCTCTGGATTCATTTCGTTGAAAGCGGGTTTTTAAGTGCTCTGGATTCATTTCGTTGAAAGCGGGTTTTTATGTGCTCTGAGGTCTTTTCGTTGGAATCGGGTTATTAAGGGCTATGGGATCATTTCGTTGAGGCGGGTTTTTAATTGTTGGAGTCCTTTCTTTGGAAGCACGTTTTTATTTGCTCTGGAATCATTTCCGTTGGAAGGGGTTTTTATGTGCACTGAAGACATTTAGTTGGAACTGGGCTTTTAAGTACTCTGAGTCATTTCGTTGGAAGCTGGTTTTGAGTGCTCTGGAGTCATTTCTTTGAATCGGGTTTTAGAGTTCTCTGAGTCATTTCATTTGTAAGCGGGTTTTTAAGTGCTCTGGGATCATTTCTTTGGAAGCGGGTTTTTAAGTGCTGTGGAGTCATTTTGTTGGAAGGGGGTTTTTATGTGCACTCAAGACATTTTGTTGGAAATGGGCTTTTAAGTGCTCTGGGCTCATTTCGTGGAAGCGGGTTTTTAAGTGCTCTGAAGTCATTTCTTTGGAAGCGAGTTTTTAAGTGCTCTGTAGTCATTTCATGGAAGCAGGTTTTTGAGTGCTCTGGAGTCATGTTGTGGGAAGCGGGATTTTATCTGCTCTGAGGTTATTTCGTTGGAAGCGGGTTTTTAAGTGCTCTGGGATCATTACGTTGGAAGCGGGTTTTTAAGTGCTGTGGAGTCCTTTCTTTGGAAGCCCGTTTTTAAGTGCTCTGGAGTCATTTCGTTGGAAGGGGGTTTTTATGTGCACTGTGGACATTTTGTTGAACTGGTCTTTTAAGTACTCTGGAGTCATTTCGTTGGAAGCGGGTTTTAGAGTGCTCTGGAGTCATTTCGTTGGAAGCGGGTTTTTAATTGCTCTGAGGTCATTTCTTTGGAAGCGGGTTTTTAACTGCTCTGGGATCATTTCGTTGGAGGCTGGTTTTTAATTGCTGTGGATTCCTTTCATAGGAAGCACGTTTTTAGGTGCTCTGGAGTCATTTCGTTGGAAGGGGGTTTTTATGTGCACTGTGGACATTTTGTTGAACTGGGCTTTTAAGTACTCTGAGTCATTTCGTTGGAAGCGGGTTTTAGAGTGCTCTGGAATCATTTTCTTTGAAGCGGGTTTTTATGTGCTCTGAGGTCATTTCGTTTAGGCGGGTTTTTAAGTGCTCTGGAGTCATTTCGTTGAAAGCGGGTTTTTAAGTGCTCTGGAGTCATTTCATTGGAAGCGTGTTTTTGAGTACTGTGGAGTCATTTCATTGGAAGCGGGTTTTTGAGTGCTCTGGAGTCATTTCATTGGAAGCGGGTTTTTATGTGCTCTGAGGTCATTTTGTTGGAAACAGGTATTTAAGTGCTCTGGAGTCTTTTCGTTGGAAGCAGGTTTTTAAGTGCTCTGGAGTCTTTTCGTTGGAAGCAGGTTTTTAAGTGCTCTGGAGTCTTTTCGTTGGAAGCGGGTTTTTAAGTGCTCAGGAGTCATTTCGTTGGAAGGGGGTTTTTAAGTGATCTGGATTCGTTTCGTTGAAAGCGGGTTTTTAAGTGCTCTGGAGTCATTTCAGTGTAAGTGATTTTTGAGTGCTCTGGAGTCATTTCGTTGGAATCGGGTTATTAAGGGCTATGGGATCATTTCGTTGGAAGCGGGTTTTTAAGTGCTGTGGAGTCCTTTCTTTGGAAGCACGTTTTTATTTGCTCTGGAATCATTTCCGTTGGAAGGGGGTTTTTATGTGCACTGAAGACATTTAGTTGGAACTGGGCATTTAAGTACTCTGGAGTCATTTCGTTGGAAGCGGGTTTTTAAGTGCTCTGGAGTCATTTCTTTGGAATCGGGTTTTAGAGTTCTCTGGAGTCATTTCTTTGTAAGCGGGTTTTTAAGTGCTCTGGGATCATTTCTTTGGAAGCGGGTTTTTAAGTGCGGTGGAGTCCTTTGGTTGGAAGCACGTTTTTAAGTGCTCTGGAGTCATTTTGTTGGAAGGGGGTTTTTATGTGCACTGAGGACATTTTGTTGGAAATGGGCTTTTAAGTGCTCTGTGCTCATTTCGTTGGAAGCGGGTTTTTAAGTGCTCTGAAGTCATTTCTTTGGAAGCGGGTTTTTAAGTACTCTGTAGTCATTTCATGGAAGCAGGTTTTTGAGTGCTCTGGAGTCATTTGGTGGGAAGCGGGATTTTATCTGCTCTGAGGTTATTTCGTTGGAAGCGGGTTTTTAAGTGCTCTGGGATCATTTCGTTGGAAGCGGGTTTTTAAGTGCTGTGGAGTCCTTTCTTTGGAAGCACGTTTTTAAGTGCTCTGGAGTCATTTCGTTGGAAGGGGGTTTTTATGTGCACTGTGGACATTTTGTTGAACTGGTCTTTTAAGTACTCTGGAGTCATTTCGTTGGAAGCGGGTTTTAGAGTGCTCTGGAATCATTTCTTTGGAAGCGGGTTTTTATGTGCTCTGAGGTCATTTCGTTGGAAACGGGTTTTTAAGTGCTCTGGAGTCATTTCGTTGAAAGCGGGTTTTTAAGTGCTCTGGAGTCATTTCGTTGGAAGCGGGTTTTTAAGTGCTGTGGATTCCTTTCTTTGGAAGCACGTATTCATTTGCTCTGGAATCATTTCCGTTGGAAGGGGGTTTTTATGTGCACTGAAGACATTTTGTTGGAACTGGTCTTTTAAGTACTCTGGAGTCATTTCTTTGGAAGCGGGTTTTTAAGTGCTGTGGAGTCCTTTTTTGGAAGCTGTTTTTTGAGTGCTATGGAGTCATTTCATATGAAGCGGGTTTTTAAGAAGACTGGAATCATTTCATTTGAAGCGGGTTTTTAAGTGCTCTGGAGTCATTTTGTTGGAAGGGGGTTTTTATGTGCACTGAGACATTTTGTTAGAACTGAGCTTTTAAGTGCTCTGGGCTAGTTTCGTAGGAAGCGGGTTTTTAAGTGCTCTGGGCTCATTTCGTTGGAAGTGGGTTTTTAAGTGCTTTGTAGTCATTTCATGGAAGCAGTTTTTTGAGTGCTCTGGAGTCATTTTGTGGGAAGCGGGATTTTATCTGCTCTGAGGTTATTTCGTTGGAAGCGGGTTTTTAAGAGCTTTGGGATCATTTCGTTGGAAGCGGGTTTTTAAGTGCTGTGGAGTCCTTTCTTTGGAAGCACGTTTTTAAGTGCTCTGGAGTCATTTCATTGGAAGGCGGTTTTTATGTGCACTGTGGACATTTTGTTCAACTGGTCTTTTAAGTACTCTGGAGTCATTTCGTTGGAACTGGTTTTTAGAGTGCTCTGGAGTCATTTCGTTGGAAGCGGGTTTTTATGTGCTCTGAGGTCATTTCGTTGGAAGCGGGTTTTTAAGTGCTCTGGAGTCATTTCGTTGGAACTGGTTTTTAGAGTGCTCTGGAATCATTTCTTTGGAAGCGGGTTTTTATGTGCTCTGAGGTCATTTCGTTGGAAGCGGGTTTTTAAGTGCTCTGGAGTCATTTCGTTGAAAGAGGGTTTTTAAGTGCTTTGGAGTCATTTCATTGGAAGCGGGTATTTGAGTGCTCTGGAGTCATTTCGTTGGAAGCGGGTTTTTAAGTGCTCTGGACTCATTTCGTTGGAAGCGGGTTTTAGAGTTCTCTGGAGTCATTTCGATGGAAGCAGGTTTTTAACTGCTCTGGGATCATTTCGTTGGAAGCTGGTTTTTAAGTGCTGTGGAGTCCTTTCGTTGGAAGCACGTTTTTAAGTGCTCTGGAGTCATTTCGTTGGAAGGGGTTTTCATGTGCACTGAGGACATTTTGTTGGAACTGAGCTTTTACGTGCTCTGGGCTGATTTCGTTGGAATCGCGTTTTTAAGTGCTCTGGCCTCATTTCGTGGAAGCGGGTTTTTAAGTGCTCTGAAGTCATTTCGTTGGATGCAGGTTTTTAAGTGCTCTGGAGTCATTTTGTTGGAAGCGGGTTTTTAAGTGCTCTGGAGTCATTTCATTGAAAGCGGTTTTTTAAGTGCTCTGGAGTCATTTCATTGGAAGCGGTTTTTGAGTGCTCTGGAGTCATTTCGTTGGAAGCAGGTTTTTAAGTGCTCTGGGATCATTTCGTTGGAAGCGGGTTTTTAAGTGCTGTGGAGTCCTTTCTTTGGAAGCACGTTTTTAAGTGCTCCAGAATCATTTCGTTGGAAGGGGATTTTTATGTGCACTGAGGACATTTTGTTGAACTGGGCTTTTAAGTACTCTGGCGTCATTTCGTTGGAAGCGGGTTTTTAAGTGCTCTGGAGTCATTTCGTTGGAAGCGGGTTTGTAATTGCTCTGAAGTCATTTTGTTGAAAGCGGGTTTTTAAGTACTCTGGAGTCATTTCGTTCGAAGCGGGTTTTTAAGTGCTCAGGAGTCATTTCATTGAAAGCGGGTTTTTAAGTGCTCTGGAGTCATTTCATTGGAAGCGGTTTTTGAGTGCTCTGGAGTGATTTCATTGGAAGCGTGTTTTTGAGTACTCTGGAGTCATTTCATTGGAAGCAGGTTTTTGAGTGCTCTGGAGTCATTTCATTGGAAGAGGGTTTTTATGTGCACTGAGGACATTTTGTTGGAAATGGGCTTTTAAGTGCTCTGGGCTCATTTCGTTGGAAGCGGGTTTTTAAGTGCTCTGAAGTCATTTCTTTGGAAGCAGGTTTTTAAGTACTCTGTAGTCATTTCATGGAAGCAGGTTTTTGAGTGCTCTGGAGTCATTTGGTGGGAAGCGGGATTTTATCTGCTCTGAGGTTATTTCGTTGGAAGCGGGTTTTTAAGTGCTCTGGGATCATTTCGTTGGGCGCGGGTTTTTTTTTTAAGTGCTGTGGAGTCCTTTCTTTGGAAGCACGTTTTTAAGTGCTCTGGAGTCATTTCGTTGGAAGGGGGTTTTATGTGCACTGTGGACATTTTGTTGAAATGGTCTTTTAAGTACTCTGGAGCTCATTTCGTTGGAAGCGGGTTTTAGAGTGCTCTGAAGTCATTTCTTGGAAGCGGTTTTTAATTGCTCTGAGGTCATTTCATGGAAGCTGGTTTTTAAGTGCTCTGGGAGTCATTTGGTGGGAAGCTGGATTTTATCTGCTCTGAGGTTATTTCTTTGGAAGGGGTTTTTATGAGCACTGGGATCATTTTGTTGAACTGGGCTTTTTTGAGTCTGTGGAGTCGGGTTTTAGAGTGCTCTGAATCATTTCACGGTTTTTATGTGCTCTGAGTCATTTCGTTGGAAAGGGGTTTTTATGTGCACTGTGGACAGCGGGTTTTTTTGTTGAACTGGTCTTTTAAGCGTTTTTGAGTGCATTGGAGTCATTTCATTGAAGCGGGTTTTAGAGTGCTCTGAGTCATTTCTTTGGAAGCGGTTTTTGAGTGCTCTGAGGTCATTTCATTGGAAAGCGGGTTTTTATGTGCTCT
The DNA here is from genome assembly GCA_036365155.1 of Meriones psammophilus. Taxonomy (NCBI): domain Eukaryota; kingdom Metazoa; phylum Chordata; class Mammalia; order Rodentia; family Muridae; genus Meriones; species Meriones psammophilus. Next base: position 199,579 of record JAEOAE010003918.1, read on the forward strand.
GGAGTCATTTGTTGGAAGCAGGTTTTTAAGTGCTCTGGAGTCATTTTCGTTGGAAGCGGGTTTTTATGTGCACTGAGGACATTTTGGAACCTTTTTTAAGTGCTCTGAGTCAAGCGGTATTCATTTGCTCTGGAATCATTTCCGTTGGAAGCGGGTTTTTTGCTCTGCACTGAAGACATTTTTATTGTGAACTGAGTCATTTTTTTAGGCGGGATTTTATGTGCACATTTATTTGTTGGAACTGGGTTTTTCTGGAGTGCTGCGTGGAGTCCGAGTCATTTTTGGAAGCAGGTTTTTAGTGCTCTGAGGTCATTTCTGTTGGAGCCGGATTTTAAGTGCTCTGGGATTTTTAAGAAGGTTTTTGGAATCATTTCATTTGAAGCGGGTTTTCATTTGCTCTGGAATCATTTTGTTGGAAGGGGTTTTATGTGCACTGAAGACATTTTGTTGGAACTGGTCTTTTAAGTGCTCTGAGTCATTTTTTAGCGGGTTTTAAGTGCTGTGGAGGAAGCTGTTTTTTGAGTGCTCTGGAGTCATTTCATATGAAGTGGGTTTTTAAGAAGACTGAATCATTTCATTTGAAGCGGGTTTTTAAGTGCTCTGGAGTCATTTTTGTTGGAAGGGGATTTTATGTGCTCTGAGACATTTTGTTAGAACTGGGTTTTAAGTGCTTTGGGATCATTTCGAGGGGAAGCGGGTTTTTAAGTGCTCTGGGCTCATTTCTTTGGAAGTGGTTTTTAAGTGCTTTGTAGTCATTTCATGGAAGCAGTTTTTTGAGTGCTCTGAGTCATTTCATGGAAGGCGGATTTTATCTGCTCTGAGGTTATTTTGTTTTTCAACTGGTCATTTTTTAAGCGGGTTTTTGGAGTCATTGGAGTCCTTTCTTTGGAACTGGTTTTTAGAGTGCTCTGGAGTCATTTCATTGGAAAGCGGTTTTTATGTGCACTGTGGACATTTTTGTTGAACTGGTCTTTTAAGTACTCTGGAGTCATTTCGTTGGAACTGGTTTTAGAGTGCTCTGAATCATTTCTTTGGAAGCGGGTTTTAGAGTGCTCTGAATCATTTCTTTGAAGCGGTTTTATGTGCTCTTAGGTCAGTTGGAAGCGGGTTTTAAGTGCTCTGGAGTCATTTCGTTGAAAGAGGGTTTTTAAGTGCTTTGGAGTCATTTCATTGGAAGCGGGTATTTGAGTGCTCTGGAGTCATTTCGTTGGAAGCGGGTTTTTAAGTGCTCTGGACTCATTTCGTTGAAGCGGGTTTTAGAGTTCTCTGGAGTCATTTCGATGGAAGCAGGTTTTTAACTGCTCTGGGATCATTTCGTTGGAAGCTGGTTTTAAGTGCTGTGGAGTCCTTTATTTGGAAGCACGTTTTTTAAGTGCTCTGGAGTCATTTCATTTGGAGGGGGTTTTCATGTGCACTGAGGACATTTTGTTGAACTGAGCTTTTACGTGCTCTGGGCTGATTTCGTTGGAATCGCGTTTTTAAGTGCTCTGGCCTCATTTCGTGGAAGCGGTTTTTAAGTGCTCTGAAGTCATTTCGTTGGATGCAGGTTTTAAGTGCTCTGGAGTCATTTTGTTTGAAGCGGGTTTTTAAGTGCTCTGAGTCATTTCATTGAAAGCGGTTTTTAAGTGCTCTGGAGTCATTTCATTGAAGCGGTTTTGAGTGCTCTGGAGTCATTTCGTTGGAAGCAGGTTTTTAAGTGCTCTGGGATCATTTCGTTGGAAGCGGGTTTTTAAGTGCTGTGGAGTCCTTTCTTTGGAAGCACGTTTTTAAGTGTCTCAGAATCATTTCGTTGGAAGGGATTTTTATGTGCACTGAGGACATTTTGTTGAACTGGGCTTTTAAGTACTCTGGCGTCATTCGTACAGCGGGTTTTTAAGTGCTCTGGAGTCATTTCGCAGCGGGTTTGTAATTGCTCTGAAGTCATTTTGTTGAAAGCGGGTTTTAAGTACTCTGGAGTCATTTCGCTCGCTGGTTTTTAAGTGCTCAGGAGTCATTTCATTGAAAGCGGTTTTAAGTGCTCTGGAGTCATTTCATTAAGCGGTTTTTGAGTGCTCTGGAGTGATTTCATTGGAAGCGTGTTTTTGAGTACTCTGGAGTCATTTCATTGGAAGCAGGTTTTTGAGTGCTCTGGAGTCATTTCATTGGAAGAGGGTTTTTATGTGCACTGAGGACATTTTGTTGGAAATGGGCTTTTAAGTGCTCTGGGCTCATTTCGTTGAAGCGGTTTTTAAGTGCTCTGAAGTCATTTCTTTGGAAGCAGGTTTTTAAGTACTCTGTAGTCATTTCATGGAAGCAGGTTTTTGAGTGCTCTGGAGTCATTTGGTGGGAAGCGGGATTTTATCTGCTCTGAGGTTATTTCGTTGGAAGCGGGTTTTAAGTGCTCTGGGATCATTTCGTTTGGCGGGGTTTTAAGTGCTGTGGAGTCCTTTTTTGGAAGCACGTTTTTAAGTGCTCTGAGTCATTTCGTTGGAAGGGGGTTTTATGTGCACTGAGGACATTTTGTTGAACTGGTCTTTTAAGTACTGTGGAGTCATTTGCTGGAGGCGGGTTTTAGAGTGCTCTGGAGTCATTTTTTAAGCGGGTTTTTAATTGCTCTGAGGTCATTTCTTTGGAAGCTGGTTTTTAACTGCTCTGGGATCATTTCGTTAGCTGGTTTTTAAGTGCTGTGGAGTCATTTCTTTGGAAGGGGTTTTTTATGAGCACTGTGGACATTTTTTGAACTGGGCTTTTAAGTACTCTGGAGTCATTTGGCGGGAGTGCTCTGGAATCATTTCTTTGGAAGCGGGTTTTATGTGCTCTGAGGTCATTTCGTTGGAAACGGTTTTTTAAGTGCTCTGGGAGTCATTTGTTACGGTTTTTAAGTGCTCTGAGTCAGCGGTTTTTGAGTGCTGTGGAGTCATTTCATTAGCGTGTTTTTGGTACTCTGGAGTCATTTCATTGGAAGCGGGTTTTGAGTGCTCTGAGTCATTTCATTAGGCGGGGTTTTTATGTGCTCTGAAGTCATTTGTTGGGGTTTTTAAGTGCTCTGGGAGTCATTTGGTTGGAAGCGGGTTTTATGTGCACTGAGGACATTTTGTTGAACTGGTTTTTAAGTGCTCTGGAGTCATTTCATTGAAGCGGTTTTTGAGTGCTCAGGAGTCATTTCTTTTTAAGTGCTCGGGTTTTTATGTGCTCTGAGGTCATTTTTTGAGGCGGGATTTTATGTGCACTGAGGATATTTCGTTGGAACTGGGTTTTTAAGTGCTCTGGCGTTTTTTGAGTGCTCGAGTCATTTCGTTGAAAGCAGGTTTTTGTTCTGAGGTCTCTGAGTCATTTTAAGTGCTCTGGAATGGCGGGTTTTTAAGTGCTGTGGATTCCTTTCTTTGGAAGCACGTATTCATTTGCTCTGGAATCATTTCCGTTGGAAGGGGTTTTTATGTGCACTGAAGACATTTTGTTGAACTGGTCTTTTAAGTACTCTGAGTCATTTCTTTGGAAGCGGGGTTTTAAGTGCTGTGGAGTCCTTTTTGGAAGCTGTTTTTTGAGTGCTATGGAGTCATTTCATATGAAGCGGTTTTTAAGAAGACTGAATCATTTCATTTGAAGCGGGTTTTTAAGTGCTCTGGAGTCATTTTGTTGGAAGGGGGTTTTTATGTGCACTGAGACATTTTGTTAGAACTGAGCTTTTAAGTGCTCTGGGCTAGTTTCGTAGGAAGCGGGTTTTTAAGTGCTCTGGGCTCATTTCGTTGGAAGTGGGTTTTTAAGTGCTTTGTAGTCATTTCATGGAAGCAGTTTTTGAGTGCTCTGGAGTCATTTTGTGGGAAGCGGGATTTTATCTGCTCTGAGGTTATTTCGTTGAAGCGGGTTTTTAAGAGCTTTGGGATC